>VXBI01007222.1:1844443-1909493 GCA_013397375.1 Toxostoma redivivum
GAGCGCGGGCTGTACCTGGGTTGTTATCGCGGGGAGGAGGCTTGGGGAGCCGGCAGCCTTGCCTGCATGAAAACGATGCTGTTTATTATGCGCCCTCCCTCGCCCCGGCCCCCGGCTGGCCCGGGAGGCTGAGGGGGCCCCGCCGCCCCCCGCGGCCCGGGCAGGGTGATGCAGGGCAGGGCAGGGCAGGGCAGGGCAGCGCGGCCGCCGCCCCGGCCCAGCGCGGCCCAGGCAGGGCCGGGACAGCGCTGCGGGCCGGGGCACCTGCGGGAAGGGGCAGGGACAGGGTCAGGGGTGCAGGGGGCGAGGCCCCGGGCCAGGCTGTGGCTGGCCCAGGGCGGCGGGCTCAGCTGGGCTCGGGGAGGTTGGGTGAGGTGAATCGGGGTCTGGCTCTGTGGCAGCCCCCCAGCCATGGTGCCACCCCACTGCTCCCAGGCTTTTTGGGTCTCCCGCGCCTCTCGCTGCACCTTGCCCTTTACTGGGTTGACTTTCTTTTACAGGCCTTTGTCATTTTTTGTTTTACACTGCCGTGATACAACTGAGGTGCAAAGGCACCGTGGTCATTTGACGGTCAGATAAGCGCTGGTTGTACTTGAACATCCATTTCTGGTGCTGCAACAGTAATGCAGGGCAGAGCTTTCCCTAGAGGGTCTGGTACTGGCACACTTACATGGCCTGTCCCTTCCCTCCTCTTTGGTCACTGTTGTGTAAACTCACTAAGTAACACGTGTTGTGGGAACTCTTGGCAGGCATCAACCAGTGAGTCTGTATTTACTTGTCTTCCCCGGCCTTGCTGGGATGATTGGGTAGTGCTTCATGCCATCATTTGCTAGTCAATGAAAGTTGCTGTTCTTTAGAGACTGTAAAGATCATGAAGATAGTGAAGAGTTGTATGCAACCTGCAGGGAAACATGGATGAGCAGGGTAGAGATGGACTGGACTGACATTTAGCATTACCCTTGGCAAGCCAGCCCTGGAAAAGGATGTGTTGTAAGTGCTGGGAAGGTGTCCTGAGCAGAACTGGGAAGCAGACGTGTTGCTGAACAGCAGACACTGTACAAGGAGGGAAGGCCAACACAGCAGGCTTAAGCAAAGGTTGGTGAAAAAAGAATAGCGACAGGGTTCTAAATATCCAGAAGCCTGGTAATGAGGTGGTGCATGCAATTATTTTGGCAGGGCAGGCTAAAATTAGCATGCAAAAGGCCGAACATAATCAACAACGGGTTGTGGTTTTGTAATTCTATCATTATACAGGTTGGTGGATATACTACCTAAAAAATGGCAATTTATGTCAGCAGAACAGCACGAGCCACTGAAAATTGACTTCTTTCCTACCTCTGTCATGGTTTAATTTACTGTGAAAATTTTAATGTGAACAGTTGAGACCATTACCACGTTGAAGCATGTTAATCCCTTTCCTTTTTGAGCCTTTGTAAAATTCCCATTTGTTTACTCAGAAGCAGAACAGGGCCTTTTGTTTTAAATAGCATTTTCTTTCCTTTCAAAAAATCATTATATGCTATGCAGCTGGTCATAGCTTTTGACTGGGTTACTAAATACCTACCTGAATGGCAATAATATCCAACAAAGTACATCTTGACTACAAAAAAATAGGTGTGCTGTTCACATAACTCACTTCCTTTGTGCAGACTAACAGGATGTAAAGTTCAAGTGAAGACAAAGCAGTCTCTAGTTTTAACATGACTTAGCAAGTAGAGGCAGCCTGTAGAGAGCCTGGAGTCTGCCATCAGGTAGGAAGAGAGCTGTCAGGAGAGGGGACCATTAGTACTGGGTGTTAGTTCAGCAGAGTGTGCACAGAATGTGCTCCTGTACTTTGTGATGCTGTTACATACAACTTCATGGTAGATCAGGCTGATGTCTGCCTGAACCTTGTTAAAATTACAGTTCATGCCATCTTTGCTAGGACTTTTCTTCATCTTGATTGCCAAGTTTTGTCTGGTGCTGCTTTCTTCAATGAAGGAAAAACCTAGTGAGAACATTTGTCTTTATTTTGCTTCTCAGTAAACATTACAGCATACAAATAAGGAGAAAAAAATATTTGAGTTGAGAATGCAACTCAGATACTTCTGATTAACTGAATGCCTTTTATCCAGGGGATTCGCATCCTTCCAGATCCTTGAGTGGTTGCTAGCTACTTCTCTATTCATTATGCAATTAGCATGTTTGATCTTTGTATTCTCATAAAAAACTTATATAATTCATGCTAATATAGTGGTTTTAGTAATGCTATAACAATGCATTTAAATGGCAGTGTTATTGCTCCTACCAAGTGGTGTTTGGCATCAGTGAGACCTTTGGCATGAATTTCCTGTCTAGGGACAAACTTCTTACTGTGTTTAATAAACCTGCAAAGTGTTAGAGCAGGACAGAAGTGATCTGCCTGCCCTTTACTGAAACACACAGACAAAACTGACCTGGCTCAGAATCAGCCCCTGTATTTTTGTGCACATGGGTAGTGGCATGCAGAGGAAGTACCTCAGATCCCAGAGTGACTCCTGTCTCTCACAGGGATGGTGCTTGTTGGCTCAGCCAGCTCCACATGCACCACAGACAAACTCAGCACAGGCAACCCTCCCAATTCCTGTGTTAGCTTCCCACCTCCTCTCTTTGGAGCTCTGTTGATCCAGTGATCAGTAAGAACAAGCCTGACAAACCTGACCTCCATCCCTGTGAGTAAAGAGAGAAAAAATACGCAGGAAGTGGCAAAATAGTGATGAAACTCCAGGGCACCATCGGAAGATTGTCTCTTACAACTGATGGAGTGCTCTAGCAGTCAAATTGTCTTTAACATTTCTTTGTGAATTGGTCTAGAATTCATTTGAGAAGGATGGAATTTGCCACACTTGGCCAAAACAATAATGGCCAGATGCCTGATGGCTGAAAGAGGTCACTTAGGTCTTATTACCTGGAAGGGCTGCTTTGCATTTTGGTATCACATTTTCATGTGCAAAGCCAAAATTTCCTTTAGCTTGACTGGAGGACAACAAATAGGTTTAGAATTGTACTGAAGTTTAATAATAATGGTAAAACAAATACAGTTTGATTTAACATGGTTTTTGTGTTTGTCTCTAATGTCTGTTATCTTCAGATGCTCATCAAAAATGAAGAATAAATACAAACTGGCCAGGTCATCAATCCAACAAATAAGCAATTCTCTATCCAGAGAGCATGCAAAAATAGAGGGAAGATGTCATTGTGGTTAAAATATAGAAAATAATAATTTAATTTGTTGTACATGTGATGAGAGGTCTTTGCCTTTGAAGCACTGTCTCTTACTTCCTTGTTTGTAAAAAACAGTTAACAACTCGTGTCCCTTTAAAAAGGTGTTGTGGAGACAAAATCCCTAACATTTATGGGTTTCTTTGATACTGCTATGATAGCAGCAGTATTAGCACACACTGACGGAAAAATCTCCTTCTTCAGATACCCTAGTTTATCTAGGATAAATGTCCTAGATAAATTGAGAAATTGCCCCTTGAATAATCACTCAGATGAGATAAAAGGGAAAAATTAGTGGTAGATTCAGAAAGATCAATAATGGTGTTTGTTTTATGAGTGACCCTGAAGAAACAATAGGCACTTAGTTGCTGAAATTAGCTGCAGATTTAAAAATAGGAAGGAAGCTGTTAATGCAACTGTAGAGAGCAGAGGAAAAGTCTGGAACGACCTCAATAAAACAAAAACATGCCCAAATAAATGGCTGATGCCATTATTGAACAGAAGTCTAGGATTGTGCAGCTGGGGAGACAAGAACTGTATTTGGATAAGCAGCAGGAGGTTGTGTAGGGATTGCAAGGTTTATGTGGGATAATACAAGAGACCCAAGCAGGTAAGACAATGTATTTTAATGTAAAACACATGGATGTTTAAAGCTATTTGGAACACGTTGTGCTGGGAGGAGAACACAGCCTTTAAAGTGTTGGTGTCACACCATTATGAAGGTGTATTTACTATCTTGTCAGGGTGAAATTCCTGTTTCCTGGACTCCTGTTTGTCTTGTCCAGTTCCTTTATTGCTACTCTGAACTAACATGTTCTTTAACTCCAAATTTGCTACTTAGCTAACAACACTCCTATGAATGCCACTGTTAAAAAAAATCTGCCAATAGCAATGGCAGAATGAGATTTAGAGCACTTCAATGTATTAGTTGCAAATGGATGTGAAATTTTCAGTATATTGCTTAGAGTAATACATAGTAAATGCTGTCATTTTAATGGGAACTGGTGTCAGTGGCAGGCCAAGCTATCATAATGTAGTGATTACATAGTAGTTTTTAGCTCAGTATTTTCAGTGTTGTTGACTGTGTCCCCCCTCCAACAAGGCATGAAAGTAAGGCACCTGAAAGTATGAACTAAAATAATTCAAGAGAAGGGTTTAAAAGTAAGCTTATGCCTAAAGACTGCGTTGGATGACAGCTTAGAAAGGCTCATAACACTATGATATGGTAATGTAATATAATGTTAGACACTATGAAAAGAAATTAGTGCTGCAGAGTAACAGAAGACTTTCAGTATCAGTAAAAAAATTTCAAAAATATACCTCTATTCAGACATTTTAATAAATAAGCCTCTGTCATCCAGTTTGGTGAAGTGTGGACGAAGCCAGTGGGTTGATTTTGGTGCAGGTGTAGGACCAAGGCTTATTCTCTGACATCCTTTGATAAAGTACAAGATACAGAAACAACTTTGGGCTGTTATAATGGCAAGCATGACAGCTTGCAAATATCGAACTCTCCAACACATCATAGAAGAAAGGTTCTGTGTTTTAAGTGTTTGATATTTAAAACAGACCATTTGTTTTTGTATTAATATAAGAATAAGGGCAGGTGGGTTTTTCCCTGGCAGGGTTTATCTTTTTTGGCAAAGAATGACATACAAAAATCAGATTAGATCCAGAAAACTTCAAAGGGTCCATCGAAATAGACAACAGATCTTTCTCTGTGTTTTTCTGCCAAAACTTGGTCTGCAGTCTTTTGAGCTTTTCTCCTTGGCCATTTGGGACCTGTCCAGTCCTTCACCATGTGCTTTTCTCCTTTCCTCCTTTTGGTTGCTCTGGTTTATGACCTCACTTTGCCATGTCACTAAATATGAGTCCCCTGTGACTTCTCCTTTACCAACTCAGAGCTTCTTCAGTCTGTCTCCCTCTTTAATTATGTACCTCACTCATACATCAGTCCTTGGAGATCTGCAAGTGATTTTTCCTGGAGGGTCTCTGTTTGTTCCTTTCTGAGATGAGACATGATTTGCTGATCACTGCAAAGGTCTGGCTTATCCTAGGAATTTATAGTGAGATTGTGGCTTCTTCAGGAAACACTTCCATGAGTTCTGCTGTGCTGCATGGGAAAAGAGCACATTTAAGGAAACAAGTCCTTTATGGAATTGTTTGTACTTTCTAATTCTTCTGCACCACATTGACACATGTTGCTTAGACAGCGTTTAAATTTATTTGCAGATATCTGGTGTCCTGTTTAGGGACATATCCTAGAGTAGGGATGAATGCATTTTCAGTGACTTGATCAGTAAATTGAGTACTGATTCCTTCATTTCCTAAAACAAAAATAACAAGGAGTGAAGTATTAATTTTCCTACTGTTTGGAAAGTAGGGAACTTAAGTAGCTGATGGTCTTTTTCTGTCCTCCTGAATTCAGTTTTAAGTGTGAATTAAAAATATGTCATCTGAGGATTGTAGCATAAAATGTCATTATTTTTATACATGAGGTTGAACCACAGCTTATAGTAAAACCTTTGCTCTTTTTTGGCAAATAAATAAATTTGGGTCCAAGATGTTCTGTGTTTGTTGTTAGAACAGTAAGGGTATATGGGGAAACATCTTTGAAATTCAGTTCTTTAAATTTCTCTGTTGTTTTTTTTTCTCTTTAATTAGTTTAAATAATTAGTCCCAAATGTGCAAGTATGATCTTTCTGTGTAGATGACAATAGATGAATACATTTTCTCCTGCAGTGTCACAATTTTATGTCCAGATGAAGCTAACTTAGAATAAAGAGTTTTGCCTCAGAAGTTTTGAGGCAATAAGCAACTAAAGTTTTTCATTCCCATACTCTACAGACTTTTTGTTAGATACATTTCCTTGTTACTTTGAAGCCACTGAATAATTTTCGTCAACTGATCTCATGGAAATTGTGGGATATGTATTTTGGATGAAGGAATAGTGCCCCTTTCAGTGACATCTGTAGCCCATCTAGTCAATCTGTATGTTGCTACTACAAAAAGATAGGAGAAATATTATTTTCCCCTCATTAATTGATAGATCTCTTTTTTAATTGGGTAAAGAGCCTTTTAGGACCCCCAACCAGAATGAACTTTTTGTAGACAGCAAGATGAAGACAGAGTTTTAAGGTTTAACTCTTAATTTCCTGATTTTCCTGTCATAATAACACATTAACAAGTCTTCCTGCATTCAGGGTAATAAAAATCTTGTAAGCAAGTGACTGCTGACAGTAAATATATACAATTGTCATTTGAGGATAGATCAAAGGACTTCCTGATAATGCTGGAGAAGCGATAACAATGGGGAGAGGTTGGACATTTTAAATGGTTTCAAATGGTGATGCCTGAGCAGTAAAAACCCTTCCACTGTGTACTTGAGAGACATAAGGGAGAATAAGGCTGCCTGAGGCCTCTCAGTAATACTGTAATTTGATGATAAATATAGCAGCAAACATCGGGGAGTAGTCTGTGTGAAGCAGGCAGGAAGAGGTCATGAACATGGCTTTTTAAAGAAGTTAGCTGAATATCAGTACTGTGCTGTTTCTTTAGGTATCTTTAGGTACTTTCCAAGGTTGCCCTTGTGCCATCTATCTCTGGTCCCTACCTCCATGGATGTGTCCATGTGTTTGCAAACACACCTGTACTGTGCACAGGTACACATGCTCCTCTGGAAAAGATTAGATGCTTAAAACACAGGTGTAGCACATGGGCAGGGCACCAGCTGACTCTGGACTCCAGCAGAGGCAGCACCAACAGCCAGGAGTTTGGCTGAAGCACAGAGGAGCAATGAGAATGAACCATTATCTGAAAGATTCCAAGAAATATTTGGCAAACAAGACAGTATCATGAGGTAAAGCTTTTAAAACTTAAAGAAGGAAACAGATCCTTGCTTCCTCCTCTTGGGAAGGTCTCTGCAGTACTGGCTTTGCACATCTGAGATTGTTTCATTCATTTGTGTAGCAGCCAGTTCTAAACCTGATCCTGAAATTGGATATAAACTGCAGATTCATTTCGTTTTCCTTTCTTCTACTCAGACTGTTTGACATGACAAGCTTGATAATACGTTTGCCTGAAGGGTATATGAGACCTGGCTTTGGGGATTGGTTTTGTTTGTTTGTTTGTGGTTTCTTGGTTCTAGAAAACAAAAGGAAGATAAGAAATTTAAGTAAATACTGCAGCACCTTAACAAAACAATGAACTTCCCATGTTATGAAGTAGTTCCTATTGCCCAGTCTGAAGTTCCCCATCCTTCAAGTGGTCTCAGGTCAACCCAAATATTATCCTTGGCATCAGTGTTTCTCCAAAAAGACATGTAATGTCCTTGAATTTCAGAAGGATTTTATCTCTGCCTCCTGGCCTTTTGTAAAACTCTGCTGAAATCTGAAAATGCCTTCAGAGTTCAACATAAAGGGAGGACATGATGTCCTCTGCTCTGGGCCACACAGAGCCCAGCATTAGAAAGGACAGGTGTCCATAGACTTTGGTCTCTGCCTTAGAAAAGTACATTTAAATCTCTTTCAGCTTTCCATCAGCTGATTGAAAGGTTAATTAGCATACATCTGTAGCCCTGACAATGCAAACTGGAAACAACTGTTTATTTTGCCTTGCAGCAATGTGTAAAAAACCTAGAGAGAGACTGTTTGCCAGCTCGGGTTTGGCTGCTTGAATAAGAGACATCATATAACAAAAGAGGAAAAACAGGGCAAGGAATATCATACACCAAAGAATTTCCTTAAGACCATCAGTTAACAAAACATCCTACATACAGCAGAGTAAGTAGGGCCAGAGAGGAAGGAAAAAATTCCAGGCTGTAGGGACCTTATAGATGTCACTGTGGTGTCACTGATGTCAACTAGGAAACAGTGTGTCAGCCTTTAAAGTCAGGAACTTTGTCTTCCTTGGGTTTAGAAGGCACCTACCTATCAAGCCATTAAAATACAAAGAGTAAAACTACACCAAAGGCAATGAATAGAAGAAACTTTAAGTCTGGGAGAACTCAAGATACAATTGCCCAATAATGCAAACCATTTCTGGGAATCAATCCCGTATCAGACTGGATTACTGAATGTACTAAATATAGGTACATATTGAAACTTAATAATAATACAGGGAGTGACCTTACAGAGATGTGTAGCATCAGCGGAGATGCAGTCCAGGTGGGAGAAGCAGGAAAGTGCAAAGAGAGGAGCAAAGGCTGTAGTTGCAAAGAGCAGTTCTGGAGTTGCTGCTATTTCCTTGATATGCTTATGTGTTTTGCATACAAAGTCATTGGAACAAAAAACTAGCTCTTTTCTGCTAGTTTTTCTTCAGCTTCACAAAACGTATATTTTACAGCATTCACACCTCTATAAAGGGTTACTGTCAACCCTTTCTTTTAATTCTTGGAGGACAGTGTATCTTCCTCACCTGGAATCTCTTCCACATGTAGAAAACAAGAATCCAAGTCTCCATTCCTGTTACCCTAGTCTCTAACCTGTTGTTGGAGGCAGCTCCTCTTCTGCTTAATCCTCTGGGAAATGTTTGAATGTAGGGTACATATAGTTCACCTTTTCTGTGGCACTGTGGGGATCTTCTGTGGGGTAGGAGCAAGGGAGGGAGGTGCCCATGGAGCAGTGTTTGAACTCACATCTGCCATGGGCTGTCTGTCCTGACACAGCAGCATAAGGTGATGCCAGAAAGCAAAGCACTGTACCTCGAAAGGAGATTTGTATCCTTCCTTCTCTTGAGTTTTGCTTTTCTCTTTCCTACCTCTGCTTGTGCAGAGACCAACCAGGCAAGATGGCTGAAGGGGGGCTCCAAAGCCAGCAGACATGGACGGCTGTGTTTGGCACCCCTCAGAGGAAAAGCAAAGCTGTCCGTGTATGGCCTCCTTCCTTTCTTGGAATAGAATCGGTTGCTGAACATTAAATCAGTCCCACCAGCCCCATTGATTACTTTTGGTGTGTGCACTGCCCTAAATGTCTACGTATTTTTCCTTGGGTTCATTTAACACTTTCCCAGTCTGTCCATCCATGTCCTGCACAAGAGCTGGATCATTCTCCAGGTGCAGTTGCACCCTGAGGGGCTCTGCCCACGCTGGAAGGATGTGTATTTCTATATGGGATTGCTGCAGAGTGCCATGACCTTTGCAGCACACTGGTTATTCAAATGTAACTGTGGTCCACTATTGGCTTCCTGTAGTATTGCTGCTTCCAGCTTTCTCTCTCTGACATTGCCAGCACCTTTTCCCAGCTGTGTTGTGTTTTTTCCTTTTGCAGACTGAATTTCAGTTTACGTGCAGCTCGTGTTTCTCACAGTCCCAGAACTGTGAGTCAGTTGTCACTGGGTTTACAATCACTGGGTGTAAGGAATTGACTGCACATTTCTGCATATACACCTGAGACTGTCTTTGAATATCTGCAAAGGCTCCCACCTTGCTGTCCCAAATGCCACTTCTGGAACATGGAAAAAGGTGCTAAGGGAGGCAGATCCTGGCAAGAAATACACCTAAGCAAGGCATCTCATGCCAGGCACTGTGTCCTACTGTAGTGGCATGTTTTTGTCATCTTTTTCTTAAACTAATTAGTTGCTTGTTGGTTTTCAGCCCAGATGTCATAGTTTCCATCTGAGCCAGTGTAAATTTGTATTTCTGTAAGGATTTCTTCAGACTCTATTATCTGGAATCCAATTAAGTAGCGTTCATTCAGGATTAATCACATGTGGAAGTGCTTGCAGAATTGAGGTTCCTGTGTTCTTAGCAGCATACTATTACTGCTGTATTTCATTATTCTCCAGTAGGAAGGGGCTTGGGAATTTCATGTGTTAGTTGCCCTGCACAGATGCACTGCATGGCTGTCCTGGGTGTTATGGAATAGCAGAAGGAAGATGATACTTTATCCTAGTATTTGGCTCTCTAAAGACCATGTCTCAAAGGTAGAGAATGAGTTTGACTGCATAAAGATTTCCTTGATTTCAATAAAACTGCTTACATGTGTTCTGCCATGCCTTTAGAAACATAAAGTAGGACCACAGCCTAAGGGAGAAGACAGATGTTCATCTTAAAAATGGAAAAATAAAATCTGACATTCCTTACTGCAGTGCCTCTCCAGATACCAGGACTTTTGAAAGATATTAGTGGTGCAGCAAACTCAAAAGATAATTCTTTTCATATGGTATCTGGATCAGGTGACTTGCACATGTGCACATTTTCAGGTACCCCTTTTGCTGCTTTTTATCAGAAGCTCTTTTTCAAAATCTTCCTCTTGTGCAAAATTTATTTTCCTTTGTCACAGTCAGTATTTCTATCACAGCTTGTAGAAGAAGGTAGCAGAAAGCTATTAAGCCTCATGGTTAGAATTTTAATGTCTCCAAAGTAGTAAGTTTGTTCTATCTGATAATATTTTCTTTGCATTTACTTGTGCAGCTCTGCTTTGGAGCTTTTTAATGTTTGTAAGGTAGTGGGTCAGTTTTGTGAACATATTTTTTGAACTGGTACTTCTGGTAAAATTACAAGAACTCCTTGTTAAAAGATGAAAACAGATTAGAGAAGACACATTTGTCAGATGGTGCTCTTCAGCATTAAAATGCTGTGAACGTTTGGTCCTTATCTTTTAGAAGATGCTTTATGCCATCTCCTGCCTTACAAATGAATGGATTCACCTGTGTATATAATTGCCATGTTATTGTGCTGGATAGGATCTGATCATACAAAGACAATGGCTTTGTTTATACTGCCAAACTGTATGCCCAGCTGTGCTTGCAGGATCAAGCCTCTAGCTGTTAACTTTCTAGAAGACTATAATAATAAAGATTTTAGTGGCAATATGTTCAGAAGATATGCCAGCTTCTTCAGCAGATGTGGAAGAAGGGGAAAAATTTTTTAATGAGAAGCTTATACTTTTTCTGAAACATTTCCTGCTAGATGATGGTGTTTGCTTGTTTGTCAAATGTCAGCTAGGCAGTGACCCGCTATAATGAAAGGGGTGTCAGGGTTGGAACCAAGGCAGATTTATTGAAAATTATGCCATCCTGAATGCTGCATGTGGGGCTGATTTGGAGATCTTGACAGGTTAAAGCAGTGTGAGCTAAAATGCTCTGGTTGTGGAGCGTGACTTGGACACATCATGTTGTCATCACCATTGCATTAGAAAGTAAAGCCAAGTGACAGAATTAAAATTTTCAATACTGACAGAAAGGCTTTTGATTGGATTTTCTTGATTTGTATGAGGTCTGTATAAACACTCTGTCTGGATCCCAGTATAAATCTGTATGTGCAGCGTTCCCTAATAACCTTCCTAGTTCCAGATATGTGTATCACTAACCAAGTCCTCTTTTATTTGTAATTGTCTTTTCCATTTATTTGCACAACATGAGTTAGAATAAGATGCTGTTTCTTTATAGCTGCTTTTTAAAGCAAAATAGCAACCTGATTTAAAACATGCTTTGTATGGATGCCATCCCTGATTCATAGGTTTTAAAAATTTAATATTAATGTATGTGGGAAATAGTACAGTTCCACACACGTAATTTATTCCTTGACAGCCTAGATCCTTAAAATTAATCTTCCGGTTACCTGCCCAAGTCTGGGATAGAAATGAGAAACAGTGATGGCCAGAAGGTATAGAAATGGAAAGTTGGAGAAAATCAGAGAAAGAAAGCAGATTCTGGAGTAAACTTTGTGACATAACTGCAGCTGTGTTACTGGGTTTTGGAGGTAACTTGTGTTCATAGCAACACCATATTCTGAGAGGTTCTTTGAGAGTAACACAAAATACTGACACATACTTCATACATCTATTCAGCTTAACATATTGGATAGAAACAAGGGATATTAAAAAGTAACTCTTCATCCTACACAAATATAAACATACAGGCAACTTTAAGCCCATGATTAATCCATATGAATTAAAAGAGAGTACTCACATGTTTAAATCTTGTATTTAGTGGTTTTGATGTAAAATATATTCTTTATAATGATGAGGTGCCACCCTAGCATATCTGGTCACTACCATATTAATATATTCATCTTGCCTCTGACATTAATGCCACTTATATTTCTAAAAATACATCTTTTCGTCTTTAATGTTTTCATTATTTCATTTGAGTTATTATTTTCTAACATGGTTTAGTAATTAGGATTTAAGTTCATAGGTCTACAGTACATAATGGAGTGCTTTGTATATTTTAACATAGTTTCATTCCTGTAAGCTGCTGCTTGAGTTTGGGGGGCTGGGTTTGAGGAAAACGTTCATTTTAATAAATCAGGTTGTTATTCTTTTAGGGACTATTAAGTAAATTTTAGCAACATTATATTTAGAGTCAAAACTAAATGCAAACTTTGATTCTGAGATTTTGGAAGCAGAAAAAGGGGCAGGTGGGGAGGGGTATGACATGACATGGAAAAACTTGTTCCTGAGTCTCTTTAGGCAAGAGGATTAAAATTCCTAGGAGTTTAACCTAGTCTGGGGGACTTTGCAAAGAAGGTATTTGACACCCTAATGGCAGCTCCTGGAAATAGGAGCAGAGACTGAAAGCAAACCCAGTAAAAATAGCAAAGCTGGGTCCAAGTGGTGCACAGAGACCACTGTGACTCCACGAATCCTTTTTCATTCCGTGGTTTTAGCAACCCAGTTGACACAGGCAAAAGTTCCATCTTAGCAAAGTAGTTTGGGGATTTAATGGCTTGTTTTGTGCTGTAGAGGGTGGCTGAGGCTGGGGGAGTAAAGGAAACATTTATTATTTACAGTTGTTAGGTTTAGAGCAACCAGGGGCTTTCAGAGACCCTGAGCCCTCCTGCAGGTACAAGTTTGCAGTTTGGCAGCAGAGTAAACAGAAAAACCTGCCTTTGCAAAATTACAGCAAATCACTCCCTTTCATTGCCTTTGCAATTAGATTTCATTGCTTCTCATTCCCCCCAGCTTGCGTACACGCTGTTGTTTTTTACGTGTCACTTGCATCACAGCAAAACAACTGACCTGTGTGCCACTGATGCTCGGAGATCAGATCTATCCATAGCCCCAAAACACAGACTGAGGCCTCTCCCGGGCCACCACCTACCCATGAGTGCTGGGATGTGGTGCTGTGAGTGTGGCTGTGTGCTGCAGCCAGCACCAGGCTGCAGAGGCACCTGCACCAGCCCCGGTGCCTGCAGATGTGTTGGTGTGGCTGCAGCGCTGCGTGCGCAGCTCAGCCTGTGCAGGCTGTGCCTGCAGAGGCTGGGTGGGTGACAGGGCACATCAGCTCATGGTCCTGGGAAACAGAACTGGATGTTTGAACGAGATGCTTAAATCTTGCAAATAGATGTTCTGATGCGAGCACATTAAGACCATGAGTCTTGATGTTCTGTGGTCCACAGAGAGCAGCATAATGAAGACAAACAAATGCTTGGCTGTGTCTCCATTCCCTCTAGAGGACTGGTAGGACACTCAAAGTCTCATCTCTGCTGCTGCACCTGAACCTCAGAGGGTTGCAGGATATTAAAAATGTTCTGTGTTTTCAAGGGACAAAGATTTTGTGTTCTTTTCCCAGGTAACAGTAAGCATTATCTGTATGCAGGCACTTGTTCAGTGACAAGGAGTGTTTCAGGCCCCCTTAGCTGCAGCTGATGGTAAGAAAACAGGTCACAGAGGAGACAAGCAGGAAGGTTTTCTGTACTCAGAAACCCAGATAATAGTGGAATCTCCAGAGTCTCAAGCTTGAATCCTCTCTAGCAGGAGCCAGGGGCTGCAGTAAGTGAAGGAGGTTGTTCCTTTCTTTATCTCTGGTGTGTGTGTGTCCCCCCGTCACAAACTGGAGAGTTGTGTTCTCCATTGATCATGTTCCCATCCTCAAAACAATCTTAGACACAGGTTGTAGTGTCAATAACGTTTTGTGTATTTTTTGGGAAGCTGGACTAAATATTGCACAGAGATGCTCCATATTCTTCAGCCTGGTAATATTGTGTAAATCCAATTTTTTCAACTGACTTTTTGGGGTAGAAAATGATACTGAAAAAGAAATGGTGAGTTAAGCCAACCAAGTCTAGCAGACTGCAGTCTTCTGGAAATTTGCTTATCTTTTGGCTGTAAGTGTGCTGGTAGGAGTAGAACGACTAGCAACATTTCTTTTAATAAAAGCTTGGACAGTGGAATATTGAGCTTTGGGTGGAACAAATGAGCCTCAAGTATAAGTTGTGTTTTGTATATTTGACTAAATGTCAATGCTCTAGGCCGGCTGCATCTAATTAAAAGTGTTTTGATCAAGTTAACTGGCAAAAAAATTCTACCTCATGAATATAACATTCTTCCTTAAAACCAAACAAAATCAATGAAGTAGTAACGTAGTGTAAATATTGGGAGGCAAAAAGATATTCCTCAGTCTAGAGAGTTCTTATACCATCCACGCACTCCTTTGAGCAGATGAGATATAGAAGGTGGTAGGGTTTATCTGAATACTTTGACGAGGAAGGTTATATGACTTCTTGTCTTTGGTTTTTAAGAAAAGAGTAGGAGGGCAGAAATACAATGTTTGTGGATGTCCAGTCCCTGAAATTTCTCACTTATTGATGTTTTGACTGGTTAATTAATTTTTATTTGCTGTATGTCGTCTAAACACGTTTTTATATGTGCATTTCTTGCATACTTGTATATTTCAAGACAAAAATATTTGTGGCAAGATGGTAAAGTAGGAGATAACCAGATTTTGTCATCAGAAACTGCTTTCATTAGTGGGCTCACTCTGATTTACTTTGGTGGATGTACATTGCAAACAATGTTTTGATATCTGAGAAATAATTCAGATGAAGGAGAACCAAGCCTTCACTGTGCTTAAAGGGAAGAAAAGTAAATGTTAAATGCCTCAGAGCTGGCAATATTTGTTTAAAATAAACAGGCTCTCCCCACCCATACACAAATAAAAACTAATTTTGTGAGCTATGAAACTTAAGAAGTTTATTTTTCTCTGGCTTGCTTTTGTGTGGATTTCCCAGTGTCTGATGTTTTGATTCAGCCTGCATTGCAAGCTGTCTCTCAGCATATGGACTACTTGTCTGCCCATCTTCTGTTGGACAGCCTATTTATCACAAAACATGGGGAAACTTAATATCTCTCTGGCCTTTCTGCTTTTGCCTGGTTTGGCAAAATTGTCTGATGTGTCCCTGAGTTATTGCAGGTAAGAGTCAGACTGAAAACAGTATGATTACATCCTTTTCCTTCCTTGGGGAAGAGACTGGGGAAAAAAGAATCCTAGTGGTAGCACCATTGCTTCATTTGCAGTAGCAGGGAAACACTTGACTTGGAGAAAACAGAGCATTTCTGCAGCAGCCTGACTTTGGGGTGTGCTCACTGGGAGGATTACAGTTTGGTAACCTGAAATGCAACTCTGACAGAGCTGGAAGTATGTGTTACTAGGAATTCCTCTCGTTTTAGCAGTGGACCTCAAGTGCTTTATAAGGAGAACAGTCCCATAGTCCCCATTCATAAATTGAGACTGAAGGAGATGCAGTGGTTCATGTGGCCAAGGTCATCCCAGGGGCCAGTGGCAGAGAGGACTTGTCTTTGTATCCCCTGAGTCTCCTCCTCTGACAGTCTTCCATCCAGCAGCCCCAAAATGCAGAGAGGACTTGAATCACATGAATAGATCAGTTATCTACAAAGCCATGCATATAGATACCAGTCACGCAGAACTAAGCTCTGGCCCCATTTTCATATTGGAGATTAAAGCAGCTCTGCAGAAACCGTATTTCAACTTTCTGTCTTAAAAATATGCTGCTAATTAGGGATGTAAAGGGGCTGAACTCAGCTTCAAGACTGCTGATCTTTCCTAGTGAGACATTGCTGCCAGCATTGTTTGGACTCCAACTAACCCTTCATTGTCTTCTATCTTGTTGAGGTCCTGAGCATGCACAGAAAAAAAAAAGGAGGATTGATGTCTTTATATTGTCATTTCTGGCTGTCTGCAGGATACCCTTCAGCCATTTTCACCAGTGCTCAAAAGTATGCTCTGCTGGTTTTAATCTTGTTTTGCTTTTTGTTTTTGCTGGTGGCACTCTTCCATGCCCAGAGACTTTTTTAATTTTTACTTTTGTAGCTGTGAAATTCCACCTTATTAAGCTGGATTCTGCTTCTAGTCTTACCTTTCACAGGGTTATCTTTTTTAATGGGTGAAAAAGTGCATATGCCAGCATTCCACACTACGAGTTCAGGTATGTGATGTACATTGGGGAGTAGTGCTCTGCTTCAAATATCAGTCCTGATACATGAGAGAAAAAGTCAGCAGTCTCCAGTCAGCTTTAGTTGGATTGCTCTTCAATTTAAGCATGATGGAATTTGAGTCACAGTTTTTAGCTTGAAGCAGGTTGGATTTTTTTTTTTAATTTTTTATCTTTTTTTTTTTTTTTTTACATTTTAGGATCCTCTAGGAAAAAAAATAATATTTTACAACTTACAGAGTGGTATTTTAAATAATGGTTTAGAAAAGATACTGCTATACTGCTGACTCCCAGTAGCATTAGCTATTAAAAAGCACAATAAATCCATTGGAATAAAAATGTTGTAGTAAAGCAAAATATCCCATTTTAATAATGGATTTTGAAGAGTATTGCTTTTATCCATCTAGAGTTCTGCTAATAAGCTAACTGAAAAAGATCAAGTTGCTTGCATGTTGGGCAATAAAAAGCAACTTGAACCACTTTCCAGCAAATACTCCAGGCCTCTGCTCGACTGCTGTGCAGCGACTCCAGGGATTTCAGTGGGAGATAGGGATCTCGGCAATGGTTCTGTGTGCTTTTGCCAATCAAAGGCATTTACACTATGTCAAAACAATCAGTGATTACTGGTCTGCAGTTTTAATTCCCTCTTTTTGTAAAATAAAAGGACTTGTTCTTGTGGTTTCAGTGCCCACATAAGCATCCCTGAATGCTGATGTAAAGTTTTCTTTTCTGTAAATGGGGACCTGATAGGTATTTTTGCATAATACTGTTTTTATTTTGGTGTAAAATTCTGCTGGAGCACAACAGGACAGGGTCTGGTCGAAAGCCACCCTGACAGCCTGGAATTTCTGCTTCTGAACAGCAGCTTATCCAGAGCACAGAGGTTTTGTGATGCCATAAAACATGTCACATGCAGCTGGAAGGAGATGCCTGCAGGATGCCCTGGCGGGCAGAGCAGCCCCTTCCTCGGCGCTGCAGCCACATCAGCATCCCACAGCGGCTGTGCGAGCCCAGCGGACACAAAGCGGGCCGGGCTCTGTGTCTCGCACAGACATGGTTCCCATTTTGCAGGGAATGTAGAGCTCTGCAGAACACAGCACCCGGGAGGGGGTGCAGCTTCCTCTGCTTCTGCAGCAGCCCTCCCAGCGAGCTCCTCCGCCTGTCAGGAACATGCCACGTTCTCCCACAGCAGGCACGGGGATGATTTGTGCTTGTGGGAGCCGCTGTCGTTGTCCTTGTCGCTGGTTCTGGCTTTGCAGCGCCGGTCCAGCCCACCCAGCCAGCGCCTCGCTCCGCAGGGTCCGTAACCTCATGGAAGGGAGCACTGCGGTGTGAGGGCTGCCAAACCCACCCTGTTACAGCCAGTGCGAAATGCTCCCTGAGAAGTCAGCAATTGCTCGGCACTACCGAGAGCAAAGCACACACAGCCTAACCAGGAAAGTACAGCGTAAGGATCCTGACAGATCTCTTGCCTCCACATTGGTAGTCAGTAGCAACACGGTTTGATAAAGCCCCGTTCTGGCTGGAGAGGACCGAGCTGAATTTTCTGTTCAGTGTTCTTGACCCCAGAAGCCTGGCATTTGTTTACCGGAAAAAACCTCGTAGTTATATCTTTAAAGCTCTGGTGCTTGGCTGGCAAACAAATGCTGGGCAGTGCAGCTCTGCTGAGATTGTGCAGAAAGAAAGCAATTGTTATTCATTAAGCAGATGACAGCAACGGGAGCTAAGGGGATAAAACTCGAAATCTGAAACCACCTGCTTTAATTTTAGCCATAATTGAAGCGGCTGCCCATGGTGTTGCTGATGCACGTATCAGATTTGCACGCCATGCGCTGCTCACGCTGATTTCTGTGGCAGCAAGCCCCAGCCAGCTCTGGTTCAGGCAGGGATGGAGCTCCTGTTTGATGCAGGTTATAGCGGATACTTGAGAATCTGTTTGTTTTCTTCCAGGAGCAAAACACAGTCGAAGTCTGGCTCTCTGATAGACAGATGCTTTAGTCATTAGTGAGGTTTCTGTGACTACAACACTGTGTTCTAGTATGGGTGCTCTTCCCTCTTTTGTTCCTAGTTCAAGGCACTGATGCTTTTTTTCCCTCTTGTGCTCATGCGCTCACTCTCTTCCTCTCCCTCCCTCCCTCTCTCTCTCTGTCTTTGATCTTGCTGATATGGGGAAAATATCAGATCCAAATCTGCAATGTATTTAACCAAAACATCCTGTAGAATGGGAATAAATTGTGACTGAGTGCAGCAGCAGGAGATTGCACTATGGTTGCTTGTACTGCTTGCTTTCTTCTACAACAAAACAGCAGCAATTGTCATGGAGTGCTGGGGTTGTTCTGCTGCTAAATAAGCACATAGGGACTCCACATTCAGAGGGCTAAGGTGGCTTTACTGGGAATAGGGAGACTGGCCAAAGCTCTCCTCTCACAGTCTCTAGTGCATGGATTTGTGTGAAAAAGGTAAAACGGGAAGAAATCTTTTCTAATGGCAGAGAGGGTCTCATCCTTCACTAAATTCCCTGGAGTTTTTGCCACAGGGTTCAATGGCCCTAAGATAACACTGTCACTTTATATCCAACCTTGTTACAGTACTAGCAACATAAGCCCCAGAGCTGGGGAGCTGACAGCAATATCAGTGAAGGAAGGAAAAGTCTTGACCTCAGCTGCAGAGTGAAATGTTAGAGTGGGAGCATTAACAGTCTCTCCTTGAACTGTTTGGTGCAGATTTATACTGCATGTGTTTGTATGTGTATGCCAACTCCCAAAAGCTATGAAAAGCTTTTTTATGGTTTCCTGTGATGATACATAGTCAGAAGGGATACTTGGATGAATAAAGAAATATGCCACGAAATGGGGAGCAGGTGAGCTGCATGACAGAAGTGTGTTCTGTCCTTTGTTGATTTGGTGCTGCTCCTTAGCTAACAGTATTAAGTGCTGGGAATAAGACAGAAGGCTTAACTCAGCTTGGGATATTGCTCAGGAGATCCTCAGTGCTTTGGAGCATAGCACATTGTGTGATGTAAGATCCCCAATCCCTTCTGATCAGCATTCCCTACTAAGCATGTCTTCATTCCCCCCCCTTTACTGATCATTTACAGATGTTTACTTGATTTCATGAGAGATTCTGAGAGGGCTGAGGCAGTAACTGGGCTGTGCTGCTCTGTAATGCAGCCCAGAGCTGGCGCCGTGTTTCAAGTGGCCAAATGAGATTTGTGCTCAGGTCCCAGCAGACACTGTTTGTCTCAGTCAAAGGAGTCCACATTTTTCTGGGGTCTGGTATCTGGACATCTTCCTTGTCGCAATAAAGAGGAGGATGGCTATGACATCCAGACAGTAGAGGTGTGTTACCCCTCCCTGTACTTGGTAAACTGCCAGCACAGCCTTTTTTGCTCTGACATGTAGATACTCCCATCTTAAAGAGGCATAAAATGTTTTGCAGACATGTGGTACCTACCTGACTTGCTATCAGTTTGGAAAGGGAGTTGCAGTGTTTTTAACCTGCAGTCTTTTTATCACTCTTATAATAAGTCTAATACCTGTATTTAAATAATTAATTGTGAGCAAATAGCAACATTATGGGCACTTTATAAAAAACCACATAATTAATGTCAGGAAAGGATGAGCTCTAAAGTAATATCTTCAACAGCCTTTCCTCTATGTACTCCTGATGATAAAGAGGACAGCAAAAGGTCTGTCATGTTGTTTCAGTTCCTCCTTTCACACAGCTGAGCTAAAAGTAAATGCACATGTTCATTCTCCATCAGTGTGTATTTTCCTTCTATGTGCATTTAAATAATAGATTCTCCTTTTATTTATCAAATTATTAGCTCTGTTAAGTACAAGAAACAGGTAATTGTGCCCACAAGGCATGTGACACCTGTGACAGTCCTGGATTGTCTCCTGCAGATTGTGCTGGGCAGTGGGTGCACGGTGACACAGGGCTCATTGTGCCAGAGCTCCACCATACACACCCCTGAGGGAATGGTTTGGAAGTGCTCTCAGATTTCCAGATTTTGGTGCAGCTTCAGAGAATACTGCAGTTAAAACTAAAAGATAGGCATCAACTTTTTCTACAGAAAGGAGTCCTGTGATGTTACAGTTCCACATGTGGCTCTCGTTTCTCCATCCCCAAGGGGTGTCCTTGCAGAAAGACCAAAAAGGTTTGAATTCTTACAAAAGCTCATACTCCTTTGAAAGCTACATAGCCAAGCAGATGCTTTATGGTGAAAGAGGACATCCTTTGAAAACAATCTGGTGCTCATTAATCAATAAGAATTCAGTGTTAGGGGTCCTTCAGCAAGAAAAGAGAAGGAAAGCACGTGTTGGTCTGGCCTCCTGAGTGAAAGCATGCAGGTTCCATCCCTGTGCTCTGCTGAGGAGCAGATTTTGTATAGCACTGTTATGTCAGCACTTTGCTCTCAGTTGCAGTGACATTTGGCAGGATTTGATATGCTTATGTTGAGACTGAGTTGCCTTAGACCAGGCACCAAGCCATTCACCTGCTCACTGGTGCTGTCCTGTAGATATCTAGATTCATTAGGCTCTCTCTTAGCCAGAGAGTTCTCTGGACACTTAATTTCACACACCCACATATGCTCAGAAGTACCATTTCTGGGAAGGCAGACTCTTAGATCTTATTTAAAGCTTTGCTGTGTTTCTGGTTTATGTGGGTAGGCACCTGGACTCTCTTATTTCTGTTGCAGAGGACTACAAAATTAGACATGGACAAGATTGAGTCCTGGGCCTCACCTCCTGCCTCACAACCAATGCTCTCACTCAGACATTGGGAGAAGGGGTTTGGGCACTACTGAGGGGTTTGTTCCACTACCAGCTCTGTCTCAGGAGAACACCCTCAGCATCCCTCCTTCCACTGCTCTGCAGCTGTATCCTGAGAAATACGAGGCCAGGATTAAAATGTGAAAGACAGAGAGGGTAGAGAGGGGAGAGGAAACCAAAGCCAGTTATCAGGGTGTTGAAGGAGGGTCCCTGGCCCTCCTCCCTGCTGTGCATTACACACTTTACACTCTGTACCACCATCACCACAGGAAGCACCACTGGGAGATTGTCCGGTTTTCCAGCTGCAGAGTCCCAGAGATAGCATCTGTTCCCCATTTGTTGCAGAAGTTATTGAGGTGGCTGTGTGAGACAGGCAGGATTACCCTCTGGGCTTCCATGCCTTTGATGAGAGGCAGCATCTGAAGTTAACACTTAAATTAAGCAGGCTTGATTTTATTGCCTTTGTGTATTATAATGCCCATGAAATCATTAAAACTTTGTGTGTGCTCCTGGGTTTTCTGCTGTCTCCCTGCAGTATTTCAGTCATGTGCTGACTTTGTATGACCTGCCTGCCTGAAAATCCAGCAGCTGTCTTCCCTTCCCCAGCCCAGCACACAGTGGGACCTCCCAGGGCTGCAGGATATCTGTGCTAGCACCTCCATGTCTTGGTAGGGATTCTTGGATGAGGGACTCAACTTTTGGGAATAATCTTTTTTCCACTGCTTGCTGTCTTACAGATTGATGAACTTCCTGAAGGAGCTGTGAAGCCTCCAGCAAATAAATACCCCATCTTCTTTTTTGGGACTCATGAAACGTAAGTGAATGAAAGTGAGCTGTTCCTATGAAAATGTATTTTTCCACTGCAGCTAAGATAATTTCCTCTGATTTTATTGGAACAAATCTTCACTGAAGCCATTGAGAGCCTAGAGATAAGTCCTGCAAGGCCAACTCATTTGTATTAACAAATGGGAGTGAAAGCTGAAAGTAGGTGGGAATGCTGCTGCCTTCATGGTCTATCATGAACTAAACCTAAAAGCCTGTGTTTTCTGTAAGAAATGTGTTGGCGTGAATTCATTAATTGGTCTGAAAAAGCCCTGAACTCAGAGGCATGGGCAAACATTTTTTACTTGGATGTCTATGATAGCAGAGATCAGACTCGTGTTTGGACATGTTTGAGCTCGTGTCCTGTGTGAGATCTGGCTTGGTAGTTTGTGATAGGAAAGGAAGCAGACCCCAGAGTCTCAGGCAGTCCTCACAGAGCTTTAAAATATGTGCACTCCTGGGAGATTTGTGCTGGGGATATTGTAGGATGGAGCTCACAGAATGATGGAAGAACTGAGCTGGCTGAGCTGATAGGGAAAGAAAGGAATCACAGCACAAGAGGTAAGTTAGGACTCATCATAATTGCTACAAAATACAGAGTTTCAAGATTCTAATGTACATGTCTCTAAACTATGTCTGAGGTAGTCACATTCCATTTTGCATGAAATATTTTAATTTTAAAACTTTTCCTTCACCATTTGCAGGTAACATGTTTTCTAGAATTCCTTTAAAACTGGGAAAAAAGAAATTCTGATGATATTTTAAATTCAATAGTAGAAGTTTGAAGCTTTTTTAAAAATTATTGTTTATTTTTGAATTTTAATATTATTATAGATCATTATCATCTCCATAGCTCATACATCACATTTTATTTTAAAAAAAATCTTTAAAGGCAGTTTTTGCTTTATAAAGTTCATAATAGTCTCTCTTTAGTTAAAATAGTTCTTCTTCCCATTTCTAGAATGAAACAATCTGATCTTTTGATATATTGTGGTCTAACAGTACTGTCACAAAATAATCTGAAAGGAATAAAGTTTAAATAAACTTACAATGCTTTCAAGTCAGAAACCAAAATGTAATTATTTTTTTAATGGAAACATCATTTTTTGAGAAACATTTAACAAAAAGACTGACCACTTTTATTCCAAAATAAATGAATCCCAAACTGATAATCTCTTTTGTTTTGGATTTTGTGATTTTATAATCTCACTGTAGCATCTGAAACAGGAAAAATGTTTGTAGTTCCTACTTAATAAATGTAAAAGCCTAACTGTTAAAAATGAACTGTAGATTGCAGCTCCTTAGTTTTATAGCAGCACAGTAGAAACTTGTATTTTCCCAGTGGCAATGAATGTATTTGAAGCAAAGATGTAGGCAGTTTTTCAGTGTTTACATAAAAGGCTGTACATTTCCATACATTACTGTTGAGCTGAGTTAAGGAGCTCATACTACGTTTCATACAGTTTTCCTTTGTTATTTATGTTAGAATTTCTTGTGTATATTTTTGACAACAAGGAGATATCTCCTGGTATTGGAAAAGCATAGATAACATAATTAATTCAGTAGAGCATTTAATATTAACATGACATCTGTTAGTTTGGAAATCACCGTTTGGCTTTCAGGTAGGAATGCATTCTTGGCTTTGTAATTATATAATTGAGATATTTCTCAATATCCAACTGAGTGTGGATCCCATACTGTCTCACATGGAGTTAGAAGGAAGCTCTTTCCTCAGGGACTTGTCATCTGATGCCTTTTTAGCAACCAGTTGGCTCTGCACTGGCAAACTGCTTGGCTGGTGGGATGATTTAAGTGAATGGAACTTTGCACATTCATAAATGCTGGGCATAAATCAGTCATTAATCTGAAATAATGATTGCAGAAAGGAAGAAATATGATCCTGTGATTAAGGTATTAGACTGAGATTGAAGAGAGCTGGTTTTTCCTCTGTAGTCTGCTATCAGTTGAGTTTGACCTTGGACAAATCTTTGTGCCTCAGAAGCCCATCTGCACAGAAGGGCAGATTCCCAATGTCATGGTGAGGTTACAACAATGAATGTGTTGGACGTGGTGGAGCTCCAAAATCCCACAGTAATGGGGACCAGAGAGTTAACAGGAATTGCAAAGATCATCAGGAAACTAGGACAGTGATTATGGTGAAGGACACTGGAACTTGCTCAGCTCTGGTCATTGATGACACAGAGTCTTTACATGTGGGAATGAAGGGGTCTTTTTGCCTTCATTGTTTTAATTTATCTTGTGATTACAATCTCAATGCCACGATGCAGAGTACAGTAGTTACAGGTACCCAATAAAAAAAAGTTACACTTTCTTCAGCTTAAGAGTTAAGAAGTTAGAGTTTTACTCTTATGTGTGTGGAAAAAGCAGGACAAATCATCACTCTTCTTTTTTTTATAATTATTTTTCCCTGCATTGTGGTGCTTGTGCCTGAAATTAGTTGGCCCAGTGCATAGCTGACTTAGGCAGCAGCAAAGCACAAAATCCCTCCTTTGCTGTGCTGTCTAAAAAACTATTTGGCCACAAGCACCCTGTGTGTCTCATTGTTTCCTTGTATTACTCATCTGCCTATATTCATCCATTGTTTTTTGTTCTTATATGAAATTATAAGATTTTTGGGATGAGAATTTTTATTGTGTTTGTACAGAATTTAGTATGCGGGGGGCTAATTCCGAGAAAGCAGCTCCCAGGCTTACTGGCAGTATAGATAATAATAAATGCCACTGCTTTTTCTATCCCATAGTACAAGGGATAAATTTTGGCTCATGGGTCCTAGGCACTTCTTACATGCTTAACTTTTCATGTGGCATTTTTGAGGCCTGTCTGGGTTTTTAACACTAGGATTGGAAGTTTGGTCCCTTGCTATCACAAGCAATGACATCCTAAACTGTTTCATAAACTTTTGTAAACTGTTCAAGTGCCAGTTCCCGGCAGTAGTTAATAAAATAGAGATGTTTCAGTTGTTTCTAGAGATACCCAGCATGATTTTACTACATCAAACATCAGGATGTTGAGCCAATCCATTAAATCAGACTCACAGCAGTAAATCAAAGCCAGTGTGACAAATAAATAAAAAAATAAAACTAGAAAAGAAATGATGGAATGAGCAGAAGAATAGGGGAAACATTTGCACTGTTAATGTTTTTTGAAGAGGAGAGTGCTAAGACCTTTTTTGAATGTTACCTCTGTTAAAATGCAGTGCGTTCCTGGGGCCCAAAGACCTTTTCCCATATAAAGAATATAAAGATAAGTTTGGGAAATCGAACAAGCGAAAAGGATTTAATGAAGGCCTGTGGGAAATAGAAAACAACCCTGGAGTAAAGTTTACTGGATATCAGGTAATTATTTTCACACCTATTGCTCCCTATCTTTCCTGTTTTCTTCTTTTACTTCTTGTCAAAGTGAGCATTTTAAGAGTGATGTGTAAGGTTGTAGTTTTGATAGAGCAAGAAAGTTTCACAGCTCTGGTAATTGTGTAACGTAAAGACAACTGTGGTCTCACACTCTGTGACAAATGGAATTTTAATCATACTGCAGAGCCTTTTGCTTTCTATGATATTCTGGGGTGGTGAAGTGGAAAATTCTGCAACACATTTAGTTAAATTAAAAATGGATGGTTTTATTTACTCCTGTACAAACATGAATTATTTCTGACTTCTTTCTGTTGTTTATTTTTATATCAGGCTCCATGTATGTTACACAGACCTTAAGGTCACTGCACTTTTGATTTTTACATTGGTAATGTATAACACAGTGCCAAAGCTAAGAGGAGTGAGGAGGTGGAGGGTTAAGCTGCTGTTAGGAGCAGCTGCTACTGTACAACAGCTCTCCCTGTTGGATGTCCAGAGCAGAAAGTCAGTGAAGCTGGAGGGGGAGAAGAGTAGTTGGTGGGCTGTATAAAACAAAGAACTCTTCTCATTAAAAAAGTGTGGTCCTTTGAAGGCAGGAATCACCTCCAAAAGAAGGCAAACACCTTTTACATTATTATCAAAAATCCCTACAAGCCAGAGATACAGACCACCTGCAGAAAAGCTGCTGCCTCTCTCAGTTCCTGTTTCATATTTTCAGCCCTACACATGTTTTGCATACACTTGGGGATTTTTTTAAAAATCCAGTGAATAATCTGTGAGAGATGAGCTGTCAGAGTGCTCAGCCTGCTGGTCTGGGTTTGCTTTTCCAAAACCCAGAGATCTTGCCCTTTGATGGGAGTGTAACAGCCATGTCTCACAAAAAAGTCTCTCCTATTGCAGCCAAAGTCTAAAAGTTTCAGTAGAACATACTGAAAGTATGAAAGTAGAACATACCAGGTGTCTCCACTGAGCAGCCCTTAGTTCTCCTCCAGAAAACACATTTTCTGTTTCTGTGTAAACCCTTCAGAACATGCTATCCCAGAATCTGCATCTCATAACTGAGTTCAAGTGGTGACTGAGAAAATTGCCTTTGCAGCCCTTTTTCGTGGTTTGCAAAAATAACCTGAGCTCTTCCTAACTATAGAAGTTAAAGTGTAAGCTGTCCATTTCCACTATCTCTATCTTCAATGCAGAACAAAAATCAAATAAGTATTAATGATATTTTTATTGTTTATGTAATTGTTGTTGTTATTTTAAAGGCAATTCAGCAACAGAGCTCATCAGAAACTGAAGGAGAAGGAGGAAATACAGCAGATGCCAGCAGTGAGGAAGAAGGTGATCGGGTAGAAGAGGATGGAAAAGGAAAAAGGAAGAATGAAAAAGCCGGCTCAAAACGGAAAAAATCCTACACTTCAAAGGTTATCTTCTGACTTTTCCTGTTGTTACCCATGGGCATTTATAATTGGAATACTGTTCAGCTAATGGAAATTTGCTCTTCCTCCTTTGGCATTTTGATTCTGATATCATAACAATGTGTTCAAATAGGCAAAGGGGAGTGCTCTTATTTTGTATACAGCCTTGGTGAGACACCAGTTTAAATACTCTGCCCTTTTCTAGTGTCCACACACTGAGAAGAAGGTGAAACTATGGGAAGGAGATCAGAAGGGCTGGAAAGAAAACCCATGCAAAGATGGATTGATAGGTTTGATCATCTCAGATAGGTCACTCCCCAAGAAGAAGAAGAAAAACCTTAGGAGTGGGCCTCCTGAGAGTCATGCATTCAGGTTTGGTTCTTGTCCAGGAGAATTGCAGCTTCCCTCTCCCATCTCCCAGAAAGATCTGGTAGGGTCAGATGTTCTCAGCTGCTCCTCTTGTAGCTGAGTGTAAAATACTTCAGTCCAGGGTACAGAATGGGAAGGAGGAAGAACTAATTCATTAAGCAGGGACTAGGATGCTCAATTTGTAGATATAAGACCTGCATTGTAGTACCTACCAGCCCTGTTAATGTCTTAAGTAACAATGTAGATCAGGAAGCTAAGAGTAATGTGTCTGTCTCACAGTGGCTGGTGGACATAATCTCCTGAGAAGTGACACCTTTGGGTTCAAATAGGCTTCTCACTTGTCACCTGGGTGAAGGGGAGCAACACTGTAGTCACTTCCTCTGGTTCTGCATGTGCTTCCAGGGCTGCACTTCACCTGAAATATTGTGGAAAATGTGGCAGAGTCAATTTATTCACATCTTCTCTGAAATTGAAAACTAATTGAAATGAGAAGAAGCAAGCAAACAATCTGATCCAGGCACAGTTTGGGGGAGAGTGTGAATTTTTGTGGTTGATCCACCGAACAAAATGTATTTTCACCCCTTCTGTGTGTTTTACATTAGAAATTCAGGTCTGGTCTACCATCTTCTCTCCAGAAGACTCTGGGCAAACAGAGGATTATGAAAATGGTGGGCTTAATGCCACAATTTATCCTTTTGTACTGTAGAATTGCATAACATAAAGGGAACAGAAAAGATGTATTGGTTCCACATGGCTCTAATGTTAATATATTAAAGCTGACAGCACTAAAAAAAAGTATGGAAAGCAGCTCTGCTAATGTTATTCTCATTTTACATCTCTGTGTTTAATCAAAACTTTTGTCAAGCTGGCACCATCTGTTTCATTAACAAAACCTACAGGTGACCCAACACTAATACCCAGCTCCTATTACTGTGTCTGTCTTTCAGTCAACTGAGCTGCCAACCTGTGCTGAACACAGAATTTCACAGAAATTTCCTTCATTGGTGGCAGTAACTCCAGCTACTTTACCTGAAAAATGCTTTTCACCCCACAAATCCTCCCCAATATTCACCTTGAACAGGGAAATGGATGATCAGACAGCATTCCCATACATTTCAGAAGTATCTTTCTATGGCTGAAGCTCAGGTTTTAATTTTAACTTTGTTGTTGATTATTTTAGAAATCCTCCAAGCAGTCACGAAAATCTCCTGGAGATGAAGATGATAAGGACTGCAAAGAGGAAGAAAATAAGAGCAGCTCTGATGCTGGGGATGCAGGCAATGACACAAGAAACACTTCTTCAGATTTGCAGAAAACCAGTGAAGGGGTAATCTTCTGTTCGTGTCATTCACTTCCCATGCAGCTTGTTCGCAGGGGGCTTTGGAGCCAGGGGTGACCAGTGTGTACCACGTGCCACCTTCTTGAGTTACATTTCAGTGCTCAGAATGTGTCTAGAACAGAAACATGGACTTGGTGCCTGCAGTGGTACAAATTTTGCTCTAGAGAAATGACTGAAAAAGAGCATTATTTTTGTTCTGACACTTGCATAGATGTCAGCTGAGAGGAGTTACTGAAAACTATGAGCTGGAATGATGCAAAATTGATGTGAGAACAGAATCAGACTGTTTGCATAATGCATGTTGGCTCATTAACAGGGGTAGCCTGCTGACCCTTTCACACTTGTTTAATTTGTGCAGTCCCAGTGTCTGGAGTTTATGAGGGTTCATGTGCACATTACAGACTCAGCATACTGTGGGTTCCAGGGCAGATGCTGCCCTGGGCTGTGACCTTCCAAGGATGAGATATACAGTCTGCTCCAGAGCAGCTCCATACAATCTCCTTGTGTGTTTGTGTCAGTTGTGTGTTCATATCAATATTACTTCGTTGTGATCACAACAAGATGGGAAGGCTGCTGAGCAGGGGGATTAGCAGCTGGTTACTCAGTCACCTTTAACAACCCCTGCTATTTCTGAGCCTTTGGAGCAGCACAAGTCTCTCTTCTCCAGCAATTGCAGCTCCAGCTCAGAACCAGTCCTTGTGCAGTTCCCATGCCAAGGTTCTGTGGGCAGCAGCCAGGCTGGGCTGTCACCGGAGCTGAGTGACACAAATCCCCAGGTGTGACAGGAGGCCAGCCAGCACAGGCTCTCATCTGACACTGCTGAGGTGCCTTAGCACCCAGCTATGTGCTCAGCCACAGCTCTTTCTCGCAAAACACAACCTCTGGGGAGCTGCTCTTGTCTCCAGCTAAAAGACTCCTCCCAGAGCTTCCTTCTGTGTGTCTCTGCAGTGCAATGTAGTTGTTTTGTGACTCTGCTTTTTAAAAACTTTGATAGGTAGCTCATGGGGCCACAAGGAAAATGTGCCCTGAGTGTCTCCCATTCACTCTGAACAAGCTGCTGGCTTGAGCCAGAGGCTGATGCAAGGAAACACTGCCCAGCTGTGCCCTCCCAGCTTCTCACCCACAGTGTCAGGGGCTGATGAGTGTGGCCCACGTTCTGCCTAGTGAATCCTGTGATACTTCCATGTCTTCAGATAGGCATTTGAGTGAGAAAACTGTAAGATGCGTCTGAGGTAGCAAGAGGTTCAGCTGAGCCTGCTGCATTTCCCATGTTTATGGCAGTGACGGGTTATGTCTGTGAACTTCAGGCACATTTTCCATGTAAGGACAAAATGCTTACTGAGTTAGGTCAGTCACTAAGTGGCTAAAACGTCACACAGGATGTTGGCTTTGTGGCTACTGACATTCATATGGCTCTTTCTTCTGGGTGTGACATGCTTATGACATGCTTGGGAGGTAGAGTCAGCATGCTACAACATCATGGTGCTTCTCAGCATTTTTAGGATTACAGATATTTTAGCCTCTGTACTGAAATACTGAAATACTGTCAACAGTCTTATCCTTCCTGCCAGCACCAACTTGAAGAAATACTCACAGTCAATACTGTCATACCCATATGAGGAGGTGGCTTTGCTCTGACTTCTGCAGCCCCACCCCACAGCCTTGAACTCACGCTTGAGCAACCAGTCTGTTACTAGGTTTTGGATGCTTTTAATGTTATGGAAAAGGTGGAGTTTTAGTTATATGGAGTAAAAAGCAATGGGGATGTGGTTTTAAGGGCAGCTTGAGATAAAGCACTGGTAAGTTTGGAAAGATTCACATAGTGATCCATGTATTTAACTTGGGCATTTCTGCTGCAAAATCATCATTTCACACATGAATCTCTTCAGCGTTTCATTGAGGTTTTGTCAGTAGTGCAGTTCTCTTTGAGCACCAGGAGGGGACACTCCATCTCCTGCTGCTCCTCAGCCAGACCAAGTGTGTCTTTAGGTCTCTTTAGAAGACACAGGGCACTTGGGGGCAGAGGAGCAGGTTCTTGTTCAGTCAGTGTTGAACAGCAGCGTGTCGGACGGGCGAGCTGGGGCACGGGGCCAGCTCTTCTGTGGACACTGCAGCCCGTCCTGCTGGACAGCCACACCAAGGCTCTGCTGAGGGCATTGAGCTCCTCCAGCCCACACTCTTGGACTTCTCTGCTGTAGGAAGGAAGGTTGAAAAAGACTGATATATACATGCAGATGGGACATGATCCTTCTGTTCACACACATGAATTCAGAAGAATGTCTCGATCTGCTAAAAGGCACCACCACAGATGAGATAACGGTCTTTTGAGAATGGCTTAGCTGGTGAGAAGAGCCCTGGGCCAGCAGCAGGCAGTGTGAGTAGGATGGGGTTCCTCCCTGCGGTCGGAGCCGCTGCTCGCTGTCCCCAGAGCGGCCACTGGGACATTGGTGTGGCCGTGAGATGGCGCCGGGGCCCTGCGGAGCAGGCACGGCCTGCACACCGCTGCTCGCTCAAATGAGGTGTGCAACGATCCCCTGAAGGCACAAGCAAGCAAAACAAGGACAGGAGTGTTTCACTGCCATGGTTTTACCACTGTGACCAGCTGCTTGGGAGCTGCCTGCCCACAGAGGCTGGAGCACCCTCCCCATGCGCTGAGAGTGCCCTTGACCCCTGCGCTGCCCTCCCAGGCCTCACACCCTGCAGGAGCGGCCTCGAGGAGACAAGCTTTTCTCTTCATAATACTACTAATAGTGAGTAATTAGCTTTTATAATGCCTGGACACATATTCCCTCCTCAGATCAGATGGAATCTTGCCATTTAATCACACTCTTACCCTCATCATTATAGGGATCTTCTTGAAGGGCTAACAGCCGAAGTCAGATGATTGCAGGAGCACCTTCACCTATATTTTTTAATGAAAATTCTAACCTCCAGGTGGTAGAGGTAAGCTTGAAAATGCGAAGTGATGGCTTCCTGAAGACTCAAACCCAGAGCAAATAAAAGTACTTTCAGAGCTATTATATTTTTTCAGTCAATTTCATACTGTTCAAGGGCTCAACTTGTGATTTTCTTTTTATCCCTTGGTAGAAAAGGTGCTTTCTTTTTTTATCTCCATCCCTTAGTTTCTGCACTGTTCTTGAGTACTACAGGCACTCTCAAGAAGGGGATATTTCCTCAGTCCCAACCATAGTTGGTAATTGTGTCCCATCACTACCTGTTTTTCAAGCTTTTTCCCTAACTGCTGTTCTTTGTCTGATTCCTTCCTCAGAAAGATGCAGAGCTTGAACCTCAGGGGTTGATAATCCAGTATTAATTAACTAATAGTGTATTATCTAAGACTGCCCACCTCAGAGTTTGCTCAAATCTTGAGTCACAGAATCTTCCCAGAACATCCTGCTGTTAAATACGAAATTGTTTTGGCTTTCTCAGAATACCACGTAAAGAGAATTTTCTGGTGGAAAGGTATTTATGGGTCTGTGTTGCTTACTTTCATGGTATTAAATTAGCTCATCAACTGGTGAATTCATGGCAGCAGATTGACATTCCTCATTTAAATCTCTGGTGAGTTGTGTCTTTAGTTCTTGGCTGGCATAACTCTGAACACCTAAACTGCTTTTTACTTTTACTTTCTGGATGGCCGCATACTCATGTTCGAAAGCTGGCTGTGGTTCTGGCCTTATTAGAGAAGGTCAGGGTGAGCACACAGGGTATGTGGCAAGTTTTCATTTTGGTATTCACTGTTTTAGTGACAGTCTGGGAAGTGTGTTGGTAAAGGAGGTATTTGCTTGGTGTACAGGTGCAGGAGGTAAATTATTTTACTGTCTTCAGAGAAGAATAAATTTGCTGGAAATTAAATACATTTTCTTGCTCCTGTTACAGTCTGAATATTAAAATGGAGTAAAGGACTGTGATCCTTTTACTCACACTGACAATCAGTTACCAACTGAGTCAGTGGATCTATTTGTAGAGGCAACTGCCAGCATGAATAAGGGGATCAAAATCTGCGCCACAATTATTGCCATCTGACACCATTGCATTTGGGAGAGCATACTTAAAACAGCCTGTGTCCAGGCTTTTTTGTTGTGGTGTTCTTGTGGGGTAGCAACAATCCCCGTTACTGCTGTGAAGTACAAGTGTAATGGCCAAATTGGCCAGAGACACACAGGTTCACTGTGTCCTTCTGATGTGGTTTTGAGATGTTTGGTTCCTTTGCTCCTCTTTACTTGTCAAGAATAACATTGTTCAGGCTGTATAATAGATTTGGGGGGTTATCAGCTTGAAAGCATAGCATTTAGGGCATGGTTCAATGTAAAAGCATTTTGTACAAAAAATGAAAACAGAGTACAGTTTTCTGTCTGATTTTCTTTCCCTGCAGTTTGAGGCATGCTAAAATCTACCCTTTCAAAGCAAAAGATAACATTCCTAAGAATGTGCCTAAGTACTGCACAGTAAAAATTCCTATGTAAAAATCGAATAGTGGCATAGTATATGAGAGTTGTGGTGTCTCCTGCCTTCCAGTAGCTCAGGATAACAGCACTGCTGGCTAAGGACATGGGACATAACTCAGAGGAAACATAAATGTCTGAATGCAAGTTGAGATTAAAGCAGCCAGTACAGATGAAATATTTGCAGTTCTGTGCACACTGAATCCTGTAACCACTTTGACCTCAAATCAACATGGAATAACAGCTATTGTACAGAGCGAGTAAACAATTATCCTTCTGCCAATGCACTTTTAAAGTACAGGATGGCTGAATTAGTTTTCAGACACTGTTAACGAAGAAATTTCCAGTGCTGGAAAAACAGACAGCAGTTTGTGGATTTAGTTTTATTTCCTGCTCTGTGTTCTTTATGCTGTCATTGATAACAGAAGCTTTGCTCTCGAATCAGTTAGATCCTGTGCTCTTTCCTTTGTGTGCAGCAGCGCTGGGCAGCATGGCACACACTGTACCATAGCTTACAGTAAAGCTGAGAGACTTGTTCAAACAAAGATGTTTGAGAGCTGATGTGTTTCTGAAGAGACGTGAAACCATGGAGACCACGGGATGTGCTCAGCTCTGCCGCATCCCTGATGAGCGGCCGCAGCAGGAGCTGCAGGGCAGGGCTGGGAGCCCGGCCTGAGCAGCCACCCTGAGGCTCTCTGCTTCTGGGGACAGGGGATCTGCTGACTCCTGGGGCACCTGGCAGTGCACCCAGGAGGCAAAATGTGTGCCATGATGGAACATGGCACTGGGAACTGTGAAAACCCTAGAGGATGACTTGCATTATCTGTCTCTTTGTTGTCTCTCCTGTGCCACACTGTGCCCCATTAGCTGTATCTGTGAGACAGTGTGGAGTAGAAATGTTAGTGTTCCCAGCACCCACATAAGAAATGATCCTACACAGTCTTCTGGACATAGCCCAGAAGGGAATTGTGGTTAATAATTGCAAAGGTTTCATACTCTGAAAGGACATCTTTGTGTACTGGATCTGAGAGTTACAGTGTAGGAACCAACTGTGTCACCCCATCCTACCTGTCATGTGCTGGGCAGCAGCTGCCAATGAGAACCATAGCAGAAAGCAAGGTTTGATTGACTGATCATATGTAGTTGTTTTAATGGGTGTCTGAGTCTGAAGGGAAAGGAACAGCAGTGAGCCTCCCCAAAGCATCTCTAAGTATGATCTCACTGACTCTGAAACAGGAGAGAGGTCTCTGGAGTGTGGTGTGCTGGATGGGCAGCACATGGTTACACCTTTTGGGGGAGTCAGGGCTCCAGTAGTTCCTGTAAACCATCACTGCATGCCTGAGCACTTGATAATAACCCCTGATTGTGTGTCGTTAGTCAGGATGTACCAGGACTCCCACACGGAAAGCACAGGTTTCCATTCTTACTGATCACAAACCACTTGTCATAGGAGAGAACTGCACTGACCAAACACAGGGAAGACATTGTAGTGTTGTAGAAGGGGTGCCTTGGCTAGAGGTGGGTGGTCGTGGTGCACTGCATGCTGTATGTTGCTGGCTAATGTAACATGTCCCAGGGTCATCAGGTGAATTTTCCCATTTCTGTTCTATTTGAGAAAACCAAGACTTGTAGATATTTGCCGTGATCCTGTGAGGACAGTCTGATCCTCATCCTGCTAATGTCAGGGAAAGCAAGAGCTGACCTTGACTCAACCTTGGGAGTTCCTTCCTTTTCTGTCATCACCTTACAGTGAGCTGGAGCCAAACTGTTTCCTTTTCAGAAGCAGCATTTGGATCCCTTAGCCATGAAAATGTTTATCTTTGCTCGTGCTTGCTAAGCTTTAGTGTATTTGAATGAGAGGGTGTTCTTGTGGCTGGACATCCAGGAATGCAGCAATGCCGGAGCTCCTGCATGAAGCCCTTCAGTGATTAAGTGCAGTGGAGAAAAACAAAATTTGGTTGTGCCTGAAGTGTGCTACAAGTTTGTAATGGAGTGATTGGGGGAAAAACCCACCCACATACATCACTGGAGCTGCTTACTGAATACAGCCCTAAATGTTTACTTTTAAAACTGTGCTTATTAATATTTTGTAGTGATATGTTTAGTTGATGTAACAAAGCAGTTTTCTCTAGAAAAAAAAATTTGTTTGAACAGACCAGGTGGTTGCTTGTACCTTTGACTTTGAAGTGTGGAAATATGACATCAATTGTATCAAGTTTGATGCTGCATGTTATTTCTTACATTAAATGTGACTTTTTTCTCTTTCTCTTTCAGACTTAACCAACATAATGACTGCTGAATATAAGGGAAAACACAAGAAGGTTACATGTTTGGTTGTCTAATATTCTTGGATTTGATATGAGTCACCACATCTGTTCATTAGTACCATCAACAGCATCCCAGTTTGTATGCACATTATTCACATTCCTATCTGTTGTGTTTGCAGAAATGACATTTTTACCCTTTTTTCTAAGGGTTACTTTTTGATTTTCATATTATTTGATTGCATGAAGTTGCCCTTTTCCAGTGGCTGAGGTTTATGAAGATATTGCATACTTGAACATGTTTTAGATTCCTTTTCTAGACAGAAAAGGCGTAACTCCAAATTATATCATTCTAAATCAACATTTTTTAAACACAACTAAATCTTAGAAATTAGTCCCCTCCATGCAATGCTACAATTATCTCCCACATACAAACATAATTTTAAATTTTCCTATATCCATTCTCTCTTGGGTTTCGAACAGTTTACAACATAAAAGAAAAATTATTCTTCAGTTGAAATCACCACCAAGTTCAATAATGTAATAAAACACCTTTCCTTATTAGAAGTACCTAGCTAGTTATACTCTTAATACTTCTCCAAACCATGATGTAATGTACACTATCTGACTTAGTTCCTATATGTGGAGTTAGTGAAAGTCTTTTTGTGTTTCTTTAGATTAATACAAGGATTTTTCCAATGCCAACACAATTTGAAATCATTCATTTGGATGCTTTCCATTTTTAAGCTTACTGTGATATACAGCCCTATGGGAAACCAAAACAAAACATCAATTTTAAAGAATGAAAGGCTTAAAAAAGGATGCTGTCATTCTGGCTTTTTTTTTCCTTTTGGAACTAGAACTAGACTAGTAAGTAAGCATTCCAAATCCATTACTCTGTGTACATTATTGTTGCTATTGTGATAATAGAGATTTTTATTTATTTTTATGCCAGCTTTTATTGTGAAAACATATTTAGTCTGGTTTTATCAATCCTTGTTATGCTTGTCCTTGGAACATCTTTTGCGTATTCAAGGTTTGTAGTTGATGAGTTTACTGTAAAAAACTAAAAAAAAAAAAAAACAAAAACACAAGAAAAAAAATCTAAAAAAACCACCAAAACAAAACAAAAAGGAAACAAAAAAAATGTATTGTTTTTACAGAATAAATTTATTGGAATGTGTATTGGGAGTAAGGTTTGAGGTTGTAAGCAACTAAGTTAGCGTCATATTTGGCTTCATACGTGTAATAATGTGAGGTATTAATGTAAGTCAAGTATTAAAGCAAAACATTCTGTTAACATGAGTTGACCATAATAGATACAAGTGCAGGTGAGATCTTTATTTTTTCTGTACTTTGCCTTTTCTGGATAACAGGAGGTCATTAAATTCACCTTGAATGTATTCAAAGTTTCTTTAAGACATCAGAAGTAACATCAGAGGCTCAAATACCAGTTTGTGAGCCAGCACGTCCTGAGACAGCCCAGCAGCGCTGGGTTTGTTTCCCTGGGAAGAGGCACTGGGATGGAATTGTCCCAAAGCCTAAGGAGCTGCACTAGGGATGCTGGGTGCCAACAAGCATTGACTAAGGTGTGCTGTGGTTTTGGACCTGCCCCTTTGGCTGGAGGTGTAAGACCTGGGGCCTCTCCTCTGACTGCTGCTGGGAACTGCACGGCAGTGTTCAGCAGGACAGTGTTACAGCCTGAATTTCTCAGTGCTCTGAAGGTCCCCTCGTGCAGGGTGCAACACACAGGCATGTGAACTGCTTCCTTGTTACTGATCTGGCTTAAAAATAAAATTAATTCAGTCAAAACACCAAGAAGTCAACATACTCAAATAAAGTGTTTCCAGTTAAAATGTATCAGCTAGTTTCATCTGTGAGAAGGCACTAGGTGTACTGCTTTTAATATAAAATCACATAGAAGGCATAGAAATAGCTGTAATTGCAAATAGAAACATAAGCTGCCCAAACTAAGGTCGCTGTGTTTGCTGCTGCTTGTTTCTGAGCCAGCAGCATTTACAAAAGTAGCTGCAGAGACACAGCCAAAACCCCTCCTCTGGAAACACAGGAGCAGCCTGAGCCCAGTGGCTCACAGTCCTGAGCCCTCTGTGCCCAGCCCACAAGTGCTGGTGAGCACCTGCTCGGCTGCAAGCAGGTAAGCAGTCCTTGCAGAATTGAATCCTGAAGAGAATTAACAAAACTATATGATTTGCTTATCATATATGGAGTCTTACCATAAGATTTGATTGCTTCTTAAAAAGATTTCTTGAGATTTTTAACAAGGTTGACCCACAAGACATACTTTTTGACAAATAAAACGTGCATGTGACAGAGTTATGTATGTTAATTTTTCATACTTCACAATGCTGACCTTCATGTTGTGCAGTAGCTCTGTGCAGGGACTGCTAGCACTGCTATTCTTCAGCGTGTGGAGGCTAAACACTGACATCATTATTATTATTTAACTTCATGCAGTATTTCTAAAACTGTCAAAGCAGCTTACTTAAAAATAGCTGTGGGAACTGGCAATCCACTGCCACGCAGAGTCACAATGTTGAGAAGTGGTGCTAGAGGCAGCGTCTTTATTTTCCCTTTTTCAGTAGGATAAACAAAGCAGACCGTGCAACTACACAGTTGTGCAATTTTACACATCTTACATGCTTCATTTGGGTTCCATTTGAGCAGTTCAGTTACATCCCAACCCAGTTATATACATAGCCAAGGACAGGAGCTGGAAACAGTTCTGCTATTCTGTTTTTTCTTCTTGTTTTGGTTTCATAAAAAACTCTGGCTTGTTGACACACCTGTAAGCGAACAGCTGGGGAAGAATCCCGTACATTATGTTCAATATCAGGAAAAACTCTTTTGCTTCTTCAGGGACTCTGTAGATGTAAGGAGTTCGAGCATGAAGAGAAGCACCAATATGGGAAAATTGAGCCTGTGGTGTGTATATAACGCATATATTAAAAAAAGGTAAAGTTGATGTATATTTTTGGAAAGATGGCATAATCTGCATGTAAGTCTGCATTTCCAGTGACATTTTCCAAGCCAGCCCTTATTCTTATTCCAGAATAATCCATCATACTTTTGCACAGTGGTATAAAAATACAGTCTAAACTAAAATCATTAATATCTTGGTGTGTGAGGCATAACCATCAGTGGCATGGTAGAAGTTTGTTTTATGCACATGGTGGCACTGATCACTTTATCAGGTACAGGATTTCACCCTGGCTTTCTGGGTCATAGTTTGTGCTAGAGGGTCCACAATCCTACCCCACAAAAGTGGCCACTGAAGGGCACATCCCTGCAGAGCCTAGTCAGGGGAGGGCTCTAACCCACCTGCCTGGGAGTTAGGCATCAGTGGGAGCAGCCAGACACTCACTCTGAGTAACGTTAGAGAGGAAAGTCTTGGAATCTATGTTAGTTCTGGTTGAGTTTGGATTTTTTAATCTTAAACCCAGATTGTTCCAGATTCTAATCCCAGAACTCCTGATGATTTTAGAAAATGTCTGCAATATTTGGGTTTCGGGCTGGGGCTGTTCTGAAGCAGAGATTGAGCATACAGTGAAGGTTATAGGCACAGACAGGCTTGCTGGCCTGAAGCATATTTTTAGCATAAACAAACACTTAAAGATAGAAGTGTCAGGATAGTCAGTGTCTTTTGTTTCCATCTGTTACCTGCTATTTCAAGCCACAGCTCATTCACATTAACTATTGTGTGTCCAATTTTTTATTACTATTTAGTTAGTTAGCAGTGGAGGAGATCTGAGAAGATAAATCAATTTGATCATAAGGAGAGCACTGGGACACCAGGATTTTAGGAACACAGAGGAGTACACTATGGCCAAATCACATCCTCTTCTGGCTTCAGCAGGAGACATTTTGGCCTCACATACAGCATGGTTCTGGTCACAGCAAAGTAGAAGGGGAAAAAAGGGCAGGTGTTTCAATACACCACCCTAGCAAAAGGTTAGGCTGAGACCATCCATCAAAACAGAAACTGGTTTTCAGGTGATTCCAACCACCTCAACTGAACTGGGAGAGCTCATTGAGCAAACCTGAGCCAGGAAAAAAAGTAATCAACGAAATCAAATCCACAAACACACTTCAGCAGAGTGCCACTTAGCATATTTCTGTAAATAGCTATTGCACAGCAAACAGATGTTCAGGGGCACACTGTCAGCAGCCTTTTTATGTTGGCCTGGTAATTCACTGTGTCTCTTGCAGCCTGTTTGTTCTCCCCTGCCTCAGGCAGGCCCTGCCTTTGGCACCTGGGTGGGCTTGCTCAAATCCCTGCTACCTCTGCTAGTGTGGGAGCCTTCTCAGCCCAGGCAGCCAGGGCAGCTCAGCAACAAAGCCTTCTCATAGCACAGGGCAGAGAGTCCCAGAGAGATGGACAGACAGCTGCCAGAGGCTGCAGGCAGGAGGTTTGGGCTGTCTGATGTTCCCCGAGACACTGAGAGCCTCTGGGTTGCATTTTAGAGCCTTGTCTGGGGTGAACAAGCTGCAAAACTGCTACTTCTCTATGGTGGCTTGTGAGGCCTGGCTGTCTGTGAGAGTGGCCAGCTGTGCATCAGAGTAAGTTGCTAGTAAATTTCTCATAATTCATAGTAAACCTTGTGGGAATGAGCTGTAAGGGGATGCTTCTGAGAGACCCAGAACTCCCAGAGCCTCCAAGATGCCTGAGTATCTAAGCCTTACTGTGTGGTCTTGTCTCTTACAAGAGTTGTGGCACATTAGTGAGCTTTAATTGTTGTAAAACCAAAAAGCAGTAACATGATGTCCTGTCTGTAGCCTACAAAGATTTTTAGTAGTTAATGATGTACCATATAAATGAAGTTATTCCTTATTAGACTTGTTTTTCACTCTAACACATGGCTTCTTTCATTACCAAGGAGGATACTTAGGCCTGTAAAGTCTTTTTTTAAAATTTATTTGATTTGCCTTTGTGGAAATTGTGTTATGTCTTTAATCTCCTGTGTTTTTCTTCCATGACTGTTCTCTGCTGCTACTTCTTTTTTTTTTTTCCTTCCCCTCTTTTTTTTCTTACTTGGAGCAGGGGATAAGTCTTAAAAGAGATCTCTCACTCACCAGTAGCCTAGTCCTGCTCTTCCTTCAAGTACCAGGCAGACTGGCACCAAACCCCTAATTTTGAGCTGTCAGTCCCTGCAGAGCTCTGTGCCTGTGTGCAGTAGGCTGGTGCTCAATGAGAGAAACCTTGAGTGTTGTTACCTCGCCGTGATTGGAGTCTCTCAGTAAATAAGCCATTCCTCGGTGCTTTCTGTTATTGATCCCCTCTCCAAGTGGAGAATTTTGAGGCTCCAACAAACCCTTGAGCCTTGGTGGAGAAATCAACCAGATGAGATGCTGCAGGTAACCTTTTAAGATAGCCTTACATGCCTAACATCTAGCCTTTGTTAGCCCCAAAGCCTTGGCCACTCTGCTCCTCGGGCATTCCCACAGCAGTTGGAAGCTGCCTGGTGCTGGATGTGGCACTGCCCAGCTTGGCAACTGCAGTCTGTGTGTGCCTGCTTCTCATTGGCCTGCTTGTCTTATGAAGCAGTCTGGATTTGGACTTTTTACAATATTTTTTTGCCTTCTTGCCTAATCATAGGCAATATTTCAAGTATTTTTTACCCTGCAGTTAAGGACAGAGAAGGACCCAGAAAAAGGTTAGGAGTCCTTCTTCACTCTGTGCCTTCTCTCTAAGACTGACTAAAATCAGGCAAAGACTATAACTTTGGAAGGGTTTGGACCTCATCTCATGAGCCTAACAAAGCCATCAAATAGAGGGGGAGTAACGTAGAAAATTGCATTCCTTGGTAGACAAGAAGCACTGCAGAAAAAATGCCACCAAAAATGACAGGGTTATGGAAAACACTAAGGAGGAGTAGAGGTAAACTTTCTACATTTGAGAAAACAAGAGAAATGGGCTGCAGAGAGCTGGTGAGACAGAATGATTTTGGCTAGCAAGGCTGTGGCTCTTCATCCCTTCTCATGTGGCTCACTTGCATAGGGAAATACCAATTTCATGAAGTTCAGAGGCTGTTCCAACCCCTTTGTATAATCAAAGCTCCTGGTACTTCACTCGTGAAATTCAAAAAGCTCCTCCTGAAGCTTCAGAAAGTCTAGTAACTATTGGGTCACAACTAGTTTTGGAGTCTGAATGTTAGTAATGGAGTCATTCAAGCTGAGAGTTATTTGTAATTCTGAAAATCAGTAAATGTGTGTCTGTGTGAAAGGCTAGTAGGCACTTTGGAGGTTCTTAGTTTAGATGCATCACATGGTATTTTGTGACTTGTTTTTGTAAAAAGTACATCATAATGATAGAAATAAAAATAATTAAAATGTCCATGTTCCCCATCTGTAGGAGCAGTGTTCATTCCCAGGGAGCAGTGCCTACTGCTTCCACCATCAGATACTTTATTGGATCTTTGTGTGTGAGGGGAAGCAAAATGTGTTTCAGTAACTACATATGTTTTAATTATCAATTAAACAACTGTTTTAACTTAAGATAACAGTAGACAAACCTGTAAATGTGTTTTTTGCCTCAAAATGACAAAACACCAGAATAATCTAGAAAGAATCCTCAATTCACTGTCACATGCATTTTACATCCCAGGTTAGTCAAAGTTTACCAAGTCAAATCTATTAACTCATGTTCACTTGTAGGATGACTGAAGTTCATCCTGCAGTGCATTAAAGTCAAAATGACAAAAAAAAACCCTCGCAAATGTCAAGAACTGTTTTTTGAAGCGAGATAAAATATGAAGAGTGCACAGCAACATAGAGTTCTCTTCATCAGCTTCTGTCAGCCCACAGCATTTGCTGGTGCCAGGATGAACTTTAAATAGTGAAATGGGAAATTTTGGGTGTTAGTTTAATGTGTAAATGGACATCCTGAGGCCAAATCACAAAGAACAACAGAGGGGTTATAGACTTCAGCAACAAAATGTAGCACTCACACATCTAAAAGGTACAAAGGGCTGTTAAAAAAAAAAGTGATTATTTGTTACAGGAAACATATAAAAGGAAAAAAAAAAAAAAACAAAAACCCAAAAAAAAAAAAATCACCTCCAGACCAGGAGGCTGAGCTTTCTGGTAAGTTTGCAAGGTTGTGATAGTCGGCACATTCTGACTTCTGATTTACATTTTCTTGTGTTAAAAAATCTTTGAAGGAGTGGTTTCTTTCCTAATTGTCTGGGCAATTTATGGAACCTGAGTAATCTGTCAGTAGAGAAAAGTTCCCAACACAGCCTTGCCTACTTAGCTAGCTTGTCCCCTTTTTTTTTTTTTTTTTTCAATTAGATTTGGGCCAAACACAGTTGTACAGTATTTATGATACCTTTTGAGCATCTAAACTTTCTCATTAATGTTTGTCAGATTCTGTTTTGATATCACATGATAGTTCAAGATTCTCTATAAACTTATAGAGAAGAAAAAAGAAGTCCTATTCTCTGTGTAACTGCTCCCAAATAGAAAATGTCACTCCACCCTTCTTACTGGACAGTTAAAGTGAATTGTAGTTTGTATCCCTGATTCTTTCAGATTTGAGGAACCAAGTGTTGGTTTGTGTTTGTCTCATAGTGGTATTGGAATCACAGTTATTGCTGTTGTTGTCACTATTTTGGCAGGATTATTGTGCTTATTTTCTGCATTGTCTGGATGTTCTGAGCACACGCATTTCATTTCCTATGTACAGAACAAACCAATTGTCCCTGTGTCTCATCTGTTTAATGTTCATCTGTCTGTCATAAGTCATTTATTATCCTGTTGAATTGTTTTGTTTTGGTCAGTCTTATCATAAGCATCAGCCCCATTTAGTAATTACCTACAGTTGTTTATTTAAGAGAACCAGAATGAGATGAGTAAAAGAAATATGATCATTGTGTGCCTTGGCACCACAAACACCTCTGGGGGTTACTGTGGTTTATGGCCCAGGAGGTTCCCTGAGTTCTCTCAACATCATCCACTGATACTGTACATTTTGTGTGACAAGGAGATACTTTTTCCATTTATATATTTCAAACTACCTACTTGGCCAACTCATAGAATGGAAACAATGTATTGTGCTGCTGTGTTGTTTGGAGTTTGTTGGATTTTTTTTACGATGGACTGTCACAGCTTTAAGATGGGCTTCCTTCATGATCCCAGCTAAAGAGTGCATGGTGTTTAATAAGGTTTAAATGAGCCAAATAAAACATTGTGTAGGAGAGAAGTCTGCTAAAGCAAGAATGTGGTCATTAGAGAGTAGTAGATATGATTCTTCACTCCCTTAAATTAAAGGGTTTTTACAGATACAAAAGGTGATCTGGATTACATCAGCACGAAACCTGCGTGGGAAGACCAAGCCCTGGGCCCCTTATTGATTCCATAGGTCTCTACTTATTATTATGTAATTTTAAAGTGAACATTTTGCAAAGAAATACCTGAGCTAGTCCTCCAGCATGTATAAGGGTCAAATCAGGCATCCAGGAACAACCAGGCACCAGCAGGCCATACAGAGCAATCACATAGTATGGCACCGAGTAGAACATGTATGCCAGCATCTGCATTTCAAACACAAATATTAGTTGCTTTACAGTGTGAGGGAGATGCATTTAAAAATCAGTCAGCTGCTTACTGAGAAGTTGAGACTACTCAGAACTACACTTCTGGAAGCAATGATTCCCAAGCCTTTTTGTCACACCTGGATGCTATTGACTGGATGCAGCTACCCTAAGGTCTCTCCTAATATTGGTGGCTGTTGTCTCCTTGGCTCATCTATACCCACTCCGTCCAGGACACGTATTCCTGCCCCTGACTATCTTGAGGCCATGCCAAAAAGCATGGCCTGGCTTAACTCTTTGTCCATGAAGCACAGGGAGCCCATCAGGCTCCCCTGCACTCTCAGATGGGAGCTGTGAGACACAGCCATGCCCCCGTTTCCCAGAAAGAACTCATCCACCAGTGACACTTGGTTCCTGCTCATTTCCTCACCCCCATGTCCTTTGACTGCTTTGGACCCTGTCCCCGTGCAGCAGCCAGGCTCGCAAGAGAATGTCAACATCAAATTCTACAGAACTAAAGCCCAACATTCCCTCATCTGCAATGCTTTTTTTATGAAGTACCCTTTTCCAAGAGTGTGTCACTGGGGATGGAAGTGTAATGTGAACTTAAGGAATCTAGTCCTATTACACCACTTCTTGCTCCATAATTCCAGACTGAAAGTCTACTTTGCCTTTCTAAGGAAGGGAAATGAACATAAGAACCATGTAGATCTGTTTCATGGGCAGTATTAAAAGAACCCTGAATAATTAGAATGTGTAGCTCCATGTAACCAATTTGAACCTAAGTTAAGCTTATCACAACAAGGAGTTGGTATCCTACAATGACTAGAAATGGTATTAGAAAATACCCTTTAACTTGCCATGAATGATAATACCCATGTTGATCTTGTCATCTCTGAAACCCATGGCTTCATCTTTGCACCAGTTTACAAACCACTCCTCACCACTCCATGGTCAGTGCTTTACCTGAAGCTTGGGATAGGCAGCAGGATCTTTTATGTAGGGCTCGTGCAATTGAATGTACAGCCGGCAGAGTTCAGCAGGGCAGTCCAGGGCAATCTGAGAAGAAGTTTTAAAACTTCCAGTGATCAATCTGCTCTGGAGTTTGCAAAGGTGATCCATGTGATCACCACTTAAAAGGTGAAATGCAGCCTCCTCTCAGCTCCTGCTCAGTGGGTTTGTGAGGAAATGCTGGAGAATTTAGTCAGTTGGCTATGCTGTTGTAAAAGTATAATTGCTATTGATGTGCTCCGATAAATAGCCTTTGATCCCACCAAATGAATTTTCCAATGGAAAATTGCTCTAGGAGTGGAAACTTCAGGATAAGTTTTAGGATAGCAAGCTATGGACATAGTCCAAGGGAAGAGCTGCACTGGGACAAGGTAGCAATGGAGAGCAATGCATGAGACAGATGTTACTTAAAGACATAATTTTTGAGAGTAGTAAAGGAAAGATTATTGGATTTTATATTTCTATAGGAGGAAAAAGTTCCAAATAAACATGGAGAGGTTGCAAAAATAGCTCCTTTTCGTAGTAGGCCTTAAAACTACTACAAAAAATTGTGCTCTACATTGAGCCAGCAATCCATGTGAACAGCTGTCCCTGGGCATGTCTCTGGCAACATTAATGCCTGAGCTACTGGGCTGAACAGTAAGTTTTGCACAGCTTGATTTCATGTGCATTCATTGTGTGACTGTGGGGGGCAATGCAAAACTTTAAAACTTTAGAACTTTAAAACAGTCAATATTCCTCTCTGTTCTTTTGCAACGTGGGCATCCAGGAAACAGGTCTGAGTGGACTATAATGGATTGTATTTTATGAACTTTTGCACAAAATTATGATTCCTGCATCTTACACAGGTGTTCAGTTGATCTCTCTATGTATAAGCAAGGCTAGTAAGCAATTCCTGCTTGGTGAAGGAAATATATAAGAAAAATTACCACAGTATCCAAAGAATGAAAAAATTCTTCTGAGAAACAAAGTGGGACTGCAGAACCGAGTAAGACCATGAGACCAATATTTTTTCCACAGTGAAATTGCAGGTAAACCAGCTAATTTAACCTGTATCAGTGGTGCTCTGAAATAACATGACCTATAAGAAGTAAAGCAGTCTGACAAATTAGAAGAAAAAATGTTTCTGAGAAGCAAGTTTTAAGAGAAGCAGGAGGTGAGAGAGGAATGTGAGCAGCGCAGATACAAAACGACAATCTGTGCTAGGTAAATAAAATGTTGCTGGGTGTTTATCATCACCTCCTAATTGAATTATTCTAGAAAGGATCAAATCTAAAAATCAAGCAAGCAGGCAGTTATCTGAGATGCCTAAACATTTCAGCTGTGCTCAGTGAATGTTACACAGGTTTCATTCTGCTTAAGACAGAAAATGCATTAGAGCTGACAAGGGAATAGATTTACCTACTACTGGATTTACTCCTGGAAGTATCTGCAGTACTGCTTACTTCCCTCAGAAATTTTAATTCAGTCAACTATGCTTAGAGAGCAACCATTTTTAAAAATTGTCTCTTGGTAAGTAGAAACAATGTGTTGTTCAGGTAATGTGGATAATTTTTTTTTTCCTTTTAGGTGGAAATGTTCTCCTCTATCTCATGCAGTGTAAGCTAACTTGATTTTGTATATAATTTTAAATATGCATTACTGCTTAGGAAAATATGAACACAGAATTACTTTAGTTGCTTTGTCTCTATGTTATTGGCCATAAATGGAACAACAGACCAATGAAAACAGTTTTAGGTCATGTTGATTTCCTCTTGGGATGCTATTTACTCTGGTGGTTGTGCACCTCCTTTTGAAAAACATGCTGCACACAGCACAAAATGGAGAAGCAAAGAACCAACAGTTATCATATATAAGTTTTCTAAGGCCTATTTGAACCCAAATGTTACAGGATTTCCGATGACCACAACGTACATGCTTTTTCATACAGACTCAAAATTAAAAGTTCAACTGAAAATTAGCTTAAATTATTAAAAATACGTTCAACTTACCATGCCCCTAAATATGCAAAACCCCGTGGCTAGAATGAGGTATGCAGCTAACATTAAATCTATTGGTCGTCTTAAGAGTCCTTTCTTCTGGACTTCCTGAACCACCTGCAACACAGAACGTGTTTAGTAGGTACATCCTGGTTCCCTGTCACAAATATTTAACTCCAGATCAGTCACTGCAAAGAGGGTGGAGTGGTGAAACATCATGAAACATCACATCTATCCATTGATCTCAGAGACAGAAAGATTTCCACCTAAAAAGGTGACTCCAGATTTTATAGGATGTAGTGAGGAAAATTCACCTGAATAAACTCTAGAAATGGATGGATCCAACTGAAGCCATTCCAATAAAAATTAGTGTCATTTCAAGCAATCTAAATCAAATGAACATTAACTCTGCAATCACCTAAGGCTTTAAAGCAGCATAACTTCTTCAAAATTGTCTTTTTTGTAATTGGAAATAATTTGTTTTCCTGAATGTCCCTATGTAGAAAAGCCTTGGAAATGTAGGTTTGTCTCAAACATTTGAAGTTGAATCTAGTTTGCTTTGTAAAAGGACTGGGTCCATCTCATTACTGAGTGCTGGTTTTCAGCAGCTTGTGACAATATTAAAACTAATGGACTATCACTGGCATAAAATAAAAGCTTTTCTGTGGCTGGTTGAGTCCTCTGCTGAGTTCAGTGAGCAAATACTGTATCTTAGTGCGCAATGCAGAAGTAGAGAATGAAATGTGTGTGTTCAAGTATGTGGAACCCCTTCCTCTTCTATCACTGAACACTGTGCATTCCTGGAGGCTGCTCCAAGGCCTGGCTCTGATCTCGAGCCTCCTCTCCTCAGCACAGGAATTCCCTCTGCTGCAGGGACAGAGGGGGGTTCCCCTCTGCAGAGCAAAGGACATCTCGATGTCTAATGGGGAAGGTGGCTTGGGGGAACCAAAGGCCTTTGCCTACACAGTAAAACCTACAAGGCTCATGGAAATAATTTGAACTACACTTTCTGCACTGTGTAGTCACAGACAAAATTATAAACACATCAGAGTATCCTTCTGTAGTTCAGAGGGAAAACTTCCCCCGTATATGTGTTACTCATTTCCTCTTCCTTTTTATTGGCCGTTTGTTGGCATGCAGACAGCAAAAGAAAAACCTGATTTCCTTCCTGATATACACTTGTGGAATTGTCTCCAAAGTGCAAAACAAAAATTAGAGTGCAGGGCCACAGGATCAAGATACTCACAATAAAGTTATTGAAACAAGAGAACCAATCTTGCAAGCAAAATTTCTGAGTAAATACTACAAGATCTGGATTACAGATGAACAAAAACATAAGGTTGTGGCAAATATAAGCCATCCCTTTCATAACAATTTTTTCTGATTTTCTTTTAAAGTATCTTTTTCATTAAAAAGTGACACCTTTGTTTGATTTTCAAACACAACTAACAGGTTTTGGCAGTATGGTGTCACTTTACAGTATTCAGAGTACTGGTGTAGGCATATTTTTAATATTACCTGCAAAGAATGCCTATATTCAAATATTTCTTCCTGTAAAAGAAAAAAGCCGCTTATGGCTGAGTTACAAATAATTTTCAATTGTGGACAACCTAGGACAATGGAAAGCTGATATATTTTGTTTCCCTTTTGGACTATGTGTGAACCTTATATATATATCACCTCTTTTCAAATATTTCAATATTCCTCTTTAAATATTTAATGGAAGTGCATATTTGCTGTAATCACAAAGCTGCAATAGAACTTTGTGATTAGAGGGTTTGGAGACAAAGCCAGTGTAATTGGAAGCAACCTTTGGTGCAGTACTCTGCAGGGGTATAGAAATTGCCAGGGTATAGAAAACTCACACCTTTTTTTTATGCATGCATGCAAACAAAATGAAAATGCAAAGCTTTAAATAGAAGGAAAAAAAGCAGAAGCAAGAGTTTGATGCACTTTGCTGACAGGCCTCAGCTACAGAGTAATTTTTCCTTACCTTTCTTTTACCCAGCAAAGCCCCATCACCCCATGCTAAATTGAATTACATGCTGGCCAAGCAGAGCTGGCCTGCCACGGGTTTCCATGTACTACAAACAACACTGAACTCTGCACAGATCTCTGCAGCCCCAGGGATTCTTTTGTGCAGCAAGGAAGTGGGTAGGCTCATTTTGCTATTTCTCTCACTTCCAGGAAAAAGTTATTTTCCATAACTTCTGAGAGGCTACTTACATCATCAGTTTTAAGGAATTGGAATAATCTTGTGTGCTGTCTGTAAAAGTCAGTGCCTTCAGAAGTCATGTACAAATCTGAATTTGTGTATTAATTCTGTTAAAGAATTTTAAATTATATTAAACTTTTCTGAGCTGATATAGTTGCAGATAAATCTATTGGGCTTTGTAAAGACTGCAGCACAGCTTGGCTTGATTCCAAACGAGGGCAGAGCTCCATTCCACTCCCCTGCACCCCTTTTATTAGAAAACAATCAAGACTTGAATACCTCTCCTCTGCCCCTATGGTAATTTTTTCCTTAATTAACAGATTTGTAATAATATTATAATAATGTACACCTTGGCCAGCAGAATACACTTTGCTTCTGTTGTTTTCATGTAAGTATTTTCCTATATACTAACAATAGTATGTTTAAAACCATTGTTACATTTTCTTCCTAAATCTTTTAAGGTAGACTCAGAATAATTATAGTTTAAAAAAGTTAAATTTTATAGCTAATTCCAAATGATCTACTGATATGTGTGCAGTAAAATTTGCCATCACTACCTTGAACTACACTTCATGAGTCTAAAGAATGTGCTTCTGGTCACAATTAGAAACTCCTTCAAATAATTCAGCTCAAATGGCTTTGGGATGGCACATGTGGTTTCCTGTAAGCCTGGGCAGGACAGTAGAAGGTTTAGCACCTAAAGATTCCTCCAATTTGCCTTCCATAGAGATTTGCCCTAAAAGTTGTGATTCTGTGGGTGTTCTTCAGCCCTGGGGAGATATGAACACCTCTCTATGCTGCTCTTTCCTCTGAAGAGTGGATGGCTGGCTGGGAAGGTCTCTGAGAAGGTCTCTGAGAAGGTCTGTCCTGCCTGGCCTGCTCTGTGCCACTCCACTCTGGCTGCCTGCTGGCTCTGAGCAGCCACTAATCCTTCATCTCTGTCCATGTTTGCAGTTACAGAATGAACCTGACCGAGGCTCTTGTGATGCAAAAATATTAACTGATTATATTGCTTACAACAGGTAGAGTGCTGCAGCAATAAACTGGCTTGCTTACAGTAACTACAAGTTAAAAGATCTGTTCTGTGCTGTGTACTGCACAGATTTTTAACACTTTTTTAATATAAAACAGTGCATAAATTATTAATGCATTATTTTGATGACTCAGTTAACCTTATTATAACCCATCTAGTTATTTCAAAGGCAGAAGTCTAAAAAGTTTTAAGTAAACCTTTTTACAGATTTTTTAATAAGAAATGTGTAAAGAATTTTTGTATCAATTTATGTACTTGTCTCGGCTGTAAAATCTAATATATTACAGAAACCAGAGTACTTTCCTGCAGTGTTTCTACAGGACTTTGTGGTATTTTATGAAGCTGGTAAATGCCAGTATTTTTCATCAGCTAAGAAACTGAAACAGATAGAAACTGAATAGATAGAGGGTAGAAACACAATAACACCTATGAATGGATTCTTTACTCTAGACATAAGAATCTTTTGCTTTTTCTTTATTCCACTATAATGAAATAGTCCTGCAGTACAGATATTTTTGCAGTCTTCAGAGCCAGACAGCAATTGTCATGGGAGTGAACAGTCCCAGCATATTCCATGCTCGCCAGGGGACCTATAAAACCCACCAGAAACAGCCAGCATATTTCAGCTGCCCTAACAGTAGCCAGCACTGAAATACAATAGAATTACCTTGACTGGAGTGTCATGAGTCACTGAAGGTTGGTTATAAATTCTGAACCCAGCCCATATGGGGAGGCAGACATACGGTATACTTAGGAAAATAGCAGGACACACTTTTGCTCCATATTTGCCTGTTAAAAAATTATTACAAGATTTATGAGAATTTATAAGCTCTGTTGCAGAAGAATTAGAAAGTATGCTATGTAACATCAAACCTGAAGCAACTATGGTAATGTAAACAAACATGAAACATTAGAAATCACTGTTAACACATAAATCCTCTTGAAAATCATATACTCAGTAGAGACACAGGTAAAAGAGAGCCTATGAGACAGGAAGCCATTTCAGAATTAGGCACTTTTTGAGAAGATGGGAAGCCACATCTGTCACTCTGCACTGGGTAATCCCATAGGATGGAACAGCTTTCAAATCTCTCAATGGAACCTCCTTCAAATAGAGACCTCGTTCTTTTTAAAAGGGGGAGAGGGTAATGTATCCATTTTTCAAGATTTGATACTGCATTTGTTTTCCAAAGTGCTGGTTTCTCCCACAGGCCTGTACTGAGGATAAAACTTTCAGAGAGCTCTCCTCAGCCTCAGGTAAACCAGGAAAATGTGTCTTTGACATTGGCCACTCTGTGTGTCAGGAAGGAAGGTGGCAGGCATGCTCTTGAGAGGTTTTCTAAGAGGAAAGAGGAAGGGACAGTCACTCTGAACTTGCTGTTTTCTCTGTGGTGAGTGTATCTTCAGAGGAGGGAGCTGGGCTGGCCCCAGCCTGTGCCCTGAATATTCCTCCTCTGGCATAAAAGGCATAAAAGGACCAAGCGACCTTTCTGAAAGCTGGCTGCAGGATTTGGACATATCAACATTTTTCTCAGCATTTGTCAACTTTGCAACAGTTTAAGCTTAGCTAAAAAAGAATTCTCTTGAGAATGGTTTCACCCTTAATGGATCACCTGCCAGTAACAATGATGTAAATATTTTTATTGTAATCCTCACCTCTAACAGAACCATGATGCACAGATTTATGTTACAAATCTAGGAATATTAAATTTAGTTTGAAAACAGAATAACTTCCAGATTTTACTTTCAAAGGTGATTTGGGTGCCTCTTGTAAGCTTCTGGAAAGTCAGACCTCTAAGCAAATTGGAAATTTTATGCAGAGTAAAATTTGTACTTTTATGATACTAAGAGACATTATTGTCTCATTATTTAAACCTGATTAAAGGCTTATGGATATAGAAAACCACAATACTTTCTTATTTCCCCTTGAAAGCAAAGTAAATTTAAAGGGTTTCCCCCCCCCTCCCCAGTCTCCATCTTTTCTTCTTCATATTTAAATTTTAGAATATCTTGTGTCTCTTTACTGATATTCCTAAAATTCCTCTTTCATATTATTACAGAAATGAACTGACACTGCACTAAAATATAGATAGCACAATGCTGAATTTAGAAAATGTTTCACAGGAAAAAAGTTGGTCATATAAATTACTTCCTTACCCACAATATTTCCAGGCATAAAGACAATGATGCTCATGATAATGGAACCCAGCCAGTAGAGACCAATGGTTCTATAGCTTTGTCTGTTAAAAAAGAAAACAAGATACAATTATTGAACCGTTTCTAAAAATTCCCTACCCTAAATATTATACTCATTGCTGGGGTTGTATTTTACCACATAGAGGCTTTTAAAATCTGTACCACAAGTCAAGAGTGGATTGCTGCCTCTGAGAGAGGTCATGGAGGAACCCTATATTTGTGTGGGACGAGATTATCACATGGACAGTACAGGCTTTGGGCATACTCAGTTATTTGCTGTTATGTCACTCCTTTGAGGGCTGACTGCATGAGTTTGCACATCACAGGCTGTACAAGACTATAAAACAATAATTAATTTCATACTGTTAATGCTACTATTATCAGCGGTACATTTGCCTCTGAAATTTAAGTATTTATTCTCTCAAACTCTTTATTCAACAGCAAGAAGCATAAGAATCTCTGGAAATAACCGTTTTCTCTTAAACTTCATGTCATTCTAACAGGGCTGAGAGATCATCATGGTGCTAAGCAATACATTATTCCTATCATAAATTTTTTATTTGAAAAACAGGTTTTTTTCACACATGCTTTAATGCACATCATCTTTCAGCATTTAGCTAATGGAAAGCCATGTAGATGTGCTACACTCTGCTGCAGGGTGAAGACAAGATCTCCAGGCATTTTCTGGGCTTAGTCAGCTGAGAGGAAGGGTAACTTGGCAAGTAATGAAATTTTAACAGTGTTGCTTTGGCCTACAGCATAAAACCACCCCGAAATAAAAATCTAAATGCTGCATGGAAAAGAAAGGCCTTTGTAGAGGATTTGAGGATGCAAGGCAAGTGAGCAGTGCCCAGGTAAGACTCACTCCCATGCAATAGCTGCCACCATCAGCAGGTACATCAGGTAGTGCGCGGAGCCGTCCCAGTAGCAGATGACGTGGCCGTAGGCAGTGTTCAGGTACGGCTCACCCTGGCAAGGTTTGGGAAAAGATACAGGGCTTAGAGCAAGAGGAGCAATTCATAAAGAACAGCAAGAAACAAGTTCAGGAAAGTAACTGGTGTTCCTTCAAGCAGTGGTATGGCTTCTGACTGACAATACACATTTCCTAACACAGACCTGACCTAGCAGGATCAGGCATAACTGAAAGAGTTCTACATGTGCAATAACTAGTGCAAGATGGAAGGGGAAACTCCTGCTGTGACTGTCAGCATTACTCTGCCAGTTCATGAAAATACAACTTTTCCATGTTTTAGTGATAAAAAGCTACAAAATAAAGATAGATTTAGCATACATCAAATACAGATATATTTAGCAACCTAGAGATCTGCAGCAGTACTGAATATACGGCTGTCGATGTATGACCTTGTAGGGTCCAACTCATTTCATGCTTAAGTTCATGGAATCTTTTCAATGACTTCAGTGACTTTCCTGTCAAGCTCTTACTGAGCTATTTTTGGTGGATGTTGATATTCAGCAGCCAAAAGATTCTGCTGACTAGGTATCTGGCATCATCATTTTTAAACTCTAATTTCTTTTAGTAAAGTGATTAGGCAAAAATAAAGGGGCAATTTTGTTTTCTTCTTGGTGACACGTTTTGGTGTTGTAGTACTCATCCACTCATCCAGTGCTATCTGTGGTTTTCTGCAATCATGTGCAGTCCCTTCAATTCCTACAGAAGTTAACACAGAACAGTGTTCCTGAAGTTAAGTATAGCAACAATAGAGCTTGAAAGCTACATTATTTCTCCCAAATGAGTCAGTAGAGTGCAAGTCAATGAAGGTTTTACCCATAACAACAATGAAGCAGGTCAACTACAAAATTCAAGAGGACCATTTTGAATGTGTAAGTGGCTATTTTTCTGTGACAAATACTATAACAAGTTATTTATAGTGAAGATTTTATTTAAATCCGTAAGTCAAACTATTATGTACCTCTCTCAAGTAGTGAGTCATGAAGCCATCAATAATTCCATCCTGTTCCAGTCCAATTATTAGATTCACTACACTGGTAAAGGCAAATACAGCATAAACTGTAATAAGAAAAAGGGGAAAAACATAAATTAATAAACACTTGGGATAACACAGTTGGTTCACAGTCCAATAAATTGTTAGGCAGAGATCTATTGAACTGGATGTGTCAACTTTGAGGTCACAGATATTTAACACACAATATAGCTCAGGATTTTTTAATTAGTGCTTGGTCAACACAGTTCTTAGGAAGTGTTTCTGAGGAATGTGAAGTTCTGTAGAGCTGTAGGCACAGCCTCCTCCAGTGTCTGCCCTTAGGACTGTGCAGCCTTTCAAGAACTGTGGGCACATGAAGTTTACAGCCTTGACTGTGGTCATCACTTGGAAAGGAGAAAGGACAACAAAAAGGAGGTGGAGAGGAAAACATGACTTGTCATTTTTGCAGGTGAGCAAGGCAAAGTGTACGAGCCACAGCAGCCTAGAGCAAAGCTATGAGTGAGGCAGTCCCTGCTGTGAGCCAGGACATTCAGCTTTAGCAGACTTACCATAAAACAGAGGGTCTTTGGGTGGCTTTCTCTTGACAAGAACACGAGCTGACAGAGCAATAAGAACCAGAACCAGCAATCCAACTGCAACGATTACCCAGGAACTGTAACAGTATGTAAAAAAAAAAAAAAAAAANAAAAAAGAGTTTAAAAGAAAAACAGATTTTGTTTTGTCAGCCAGCTGTCCTCAAATGCTCATAAAGTAACTCATAAAGTAACTGTTAATAATTTAAAATATGGATTTTAAAGTTTATTGCACAGTCTGCATAGCATTCATCCTATAGCGTTGAAGAATTTATGTGCCTCTCTTTTCATTTGTGATCAGCTAAAAAAAGAAAATGCAAAAAATAACTAGATAAACAACATATCCAGAAATCTAGATTTGTCCAATTAAATCAGTTTTCATACTAAAATAAACAGAAACTACGGGGAAATTAAAGGCCAATGAAAGATGAGGCTCAAACCCACAGGGATTTCAAGGCCAAAAAGGATCATTTGGGATATTTTGTCTAACCTCGGCAATAAATTATCTACTCAGGAAATTAAAAATTCAAAAATAAATCACATCAGTCCCATGAAATAGGAGTAGTAGTGTGGGGCACCTCTGATGGATCTGGGCTTAATGCTCAGTTCTGGAAGTGCTACCAGAGGTCTCTCCAGCCCTACAAGGCAGCACCACTTGAGTGGGTTCAGTGATCAGCACAGGTGGGCTCAGGCGAAAGGATCTTTTCCCTGGAGATGGAGCTATAATGTTACTGCATGTACATCAGGAGTGGCATAAAGCACAAAAAGTCTTTGGCACAAAGCAAATTTGTCTCCTTCCCCAAGAAAATGCAAGCTAGGAAAATCAGTTTTAAATTGTTTCATAGATCTACAGGCATAAACTATCTTTAGCTCTCCTTAAGGTAAGATTCTCCTCCTCATTCTTCACTTTTGTCCTTGTGCAAGGGAAAAAAATGGAGGGGAAAATTAGGTAAAGTCCAGAAGCATAAGCTAAAAATATCTGGTACATCATTTTATACATAGTACCACCCTATATCAAGAAAACAACTTGTATACAAACAAATTATATTATGACAACCTATCAACCTTAGTGAAACGTGATGTAAAATTATTGCAAAGAATTTGCAAGACCAAATATTTCAGAAAATATACACACATACTTTCTAAGTCAGGATAAGCAGTACTAGCGTGTTGATTTATTTTATGCTTTGAATCTTCTGCTAGTCTGTTTTCCCAGTGATGAATTTCTTCATACCATTACAGCTGTTAATATTGCAGTGACTTTTCACTGCAGTCTATCAATTTGAAATAAATATTGGCAGTTAATCAAGTAAGTCACCATGTGTTATTTGACATTACTCTAGCAATGAAAACCAAAAAAATTGTTATGGGCCAGAAGGAGGAAAATGAGGAAGGAACAGATGTAGCAAAGCCCTAAAATCAAGAAGCAAATATTTGTGCAGTAAAGTTGCAAAACACCCCGGGCTGTGGGATCACAAAATACTGCACAGACCTTTAGGTGAAGCGGTTTTTGCCATGAGGAAAGACTTTCCTTTTCTAGACCTGCGGTTTCTCCCGGGATCCTGGTTTTTGGCAGAGCGAGGGCACAGGGTCATTTGCAGCTCAGGCGCAGGCTGACGGTCAGCCTGCGGCTCGGGAGCTCTCCGGGGCTGGCGAGTTCTCCCACTCGCTTTGAAACAGAACTGGATTTTGTTCGCGAATGTCAGGGGAGCCGCGGGTCGCAGCGCGGAGCGGGCGCTGCCCCCGAGCCCGGGCGGTACCGGCTGGACCGGGACAGCCACACGCGGCACCGCCGGGCCACGCTCCGGGTGATGGCCACGGGCAGCGACAGGATCCCGGGGCGAGCGGCCGCTGTCGCTGCATCCCGGCTCGGCTCCCGTCCGAGGACGCGGGCAGCGCGGGCAGCACCGGCAGCGGCGAGNCTCTCGGGACAGCGGGTGCAGCTCCAGCCCCGCTCCTCCGGTGACCGACAGAGGCGACGAGCCAAGGGGCTGCGGGGACAGCCCAGCCGGACAGAGGCGTCGCGGGTTAACTGCGGGCTGGAGGCACGGCGAGGAACCGGGGACAGCCGGGGCGCGGGGCACCGCGGAGCGATCCGCTCATGAGAGCTGGTGGATGGAGAGAGGGGTCCCTTGGTCCGGCTAGTGCAGAACTCCCTGAGAAACCCGTAAAAAATTATGCACGTCTTTTGCGTCAGTATGTAGCTGGGTTATTAAGAGCAAGGACATTAGCATTTTAAAAATGTTGGGGGAAAAAAGAGTTAATATTTTCCATTTAAGTGCCAAAAAAAATTAGCAAATACCAGGTGTATGTTTGACCTTTTCCATCAGCCTTTTCCTTCTGGCTTCAAACTGCCTACACCTCGATATCAACACTGAAGTGTCAGCGGTGGAACGAGCCTTGTGTGCAAGGCAAACAGAAATGAAAACCGCTGTTCCTAGAAGTTACTGAGCATTTAATTCCCGGACATTGGCAAGTGAGCATGTGTTATCTGAAGAAAACAGCAAATGCACTTCTAGTGTGCCAGGCAAGCTCTTTCTGGAAGAATTAACACCGTTGAAAAAGCACCCTCTGCAATATGGGCGCAATTCAAACTCCCTCGTGTTGAAATGATACAAAGGAGGACTGCTAAGGTGGCTGAGGAAACAGGGCACCTGTCTGTCAGGAAAGGCTGAAGAGCTTGGCTTAGAGTGCTCTCTGTAAATACCTGAGGAGTTAACACCAGCGAGAGGAAAGAACTCTTTAATTTGAAAGACGAAGCTGTGAAGAAACTGTCACTAGTTCTCAGAAACAGCTATGAGCAATCAAGGGTATTCTGAGTCTTTTACAGTGAATTTGGTCACTTTAAGCAATAGACTGATATACTACCTCTCACAGAAAGGAAATTGGTGACCCAGAACGTATCTTTGTCCTATCTATTCTATACAAACAAATTCTTGCATAGTTATTTCAAGTGAGAAAGATCTAGAATCTGGCCATAGCTATACAAAAGGGTTAAACCATGCTCAATCGAACTATCTGGTAAAAACATGATGCAACTCCTAAAAGTAATTTAGTCCACCCAAGTGTCAAAATTGCCATTGGATGAGTCAGGGCTAAATTTACCACCTCCAAATGCCTACCTTTCAATGCACAGCCGGTTTACTTCTCAAGCTTTCAAATGTATAGGCTGCTTATTTGTATGCAGCTGCCACGGCACAGTCTCAAGATTCATGTCTCAAGCTTCTCTTCTCAGTTCCTGTGTCTCTGAAGTCAAACACTATATGGGAAACTTCTTCCTTACCACTGCCAGCATATTCCAGCTCTGATTTGCATCCAGCTTGCTCCTCAAGTCCAATTTAAACTTCTGAGTAGAAAATGTCAGGGCACATCCCGTGGTGATCACATAGCAACTTAACAGTAGAGATGCATTGTTTGAGTCTTTTGTGTTGAGATCTATCCACTTTTAATTAAAAAAATAATTATGAGCATCTGATAGCAGAAAAGTCCGTGTAATGGGATATTTGAAATGTTTGTTCAAAGGGCATGCTTTCCCCTTTCATTTTCATCTCTGACCCCATGAAAGAAACATTAATGAGCCTTCCAGCTCCATCATTCCTTTCCATGTCCTGACAGAGGAGACCCCCAAGTCCACCCATGATTGTGCTGAACATCTGGATTCTGGTGTGCCACACTTTCCATATCAGAAAACTTTTTTTCTCTCGCTATAGTTCCTTCTAACTCTGTCCTTCCTGCTCTGTGCCAAAATATCCTGGCTTCTATTTCAGGCTTTAGCAAGAAAATAAAACTGCCAGCATTCTTGTTGACTTTATTTTTACAGATGAAACCAATTCTAGAGAAAAAGGAAAACTTGCTCGGTTGGCACAGTCTAAAACCACTGACCAACTTCCCCAAAGGCAAGTAGTTCAAAATTTGGCTTAAGTTAGAAATTAAGTCAAAGAGCAAACAATCCCACTGATCAAACAACTTCCTCACTTGAAAACCAGGAGTCCTCAAAAACTAACACATGAATTTTTTGACAACTCTAAGTGTTCTTGTGGGGGAGGAAGGGGAAAGAAGAACTTCAACTTCAACTGCTTGTAACACCACCCTCTATTCACATGTACCAGAACAGTGATATAAAAATGAAGGTAGGAATAGGGTGTCTTTAACAACATAATTACTAATCAAAGTGTTATATGAAAGCAGTGTTGATAAGCTGCTGTCACCAGAATAAATGTAACCTCCCAGCTCCCTGTCACATACCCAATTATATTAACTTCTTGATGTTGCAAAATATTTTTTTCTCTTTTTTTTTTCTCCAGATTTTATAAATGGTAACATCATCATGAGACATGTGAATGCCCTAACTTGTAGAAAATCAAACAACTATTTAACTACTTAGCAATATTAGATGTCAGGATAAAATTGAAAAATACATATATCCTACACAAACTGCAGTGAAGCTTAGGAAAACAAAATGGAGTAATGAAAACATGAAAACGGAGACTCCTTCCCATGCAGAAATTGTCAGAGGATAGTATTTATTGACAACAATAGGTTCCTGGAGTTCTGAACTTATGTTACATGTGAAAGATAGTCCCTCCAGCAGCACAATGCCAAAACTGGTGATCCTTGACCACACTGCAACATTCTTGTGTCAGAAGCTAAATAATTTCTGTCTGAATAGTAATTTTAAAACAGGCAACTCAACTCTCTGTCAAATCGCAAGTATCTGCCTTATGCCACATGTTACATTCCTCACTGGGAATCCTGGCCACAGCAAGAAGCCAGTTCCACTTGTGTGGCCCCTCAGCTGGCAAAGCTGAGCTCACCAGCAAGAAATATGCTTGGGCTGATGTTTGTTGGCTTCTCGATTAGAACATTAATCACTTCTTATCATATGGAAGTTGTTTCTCTCCAGTCTGTACTAAATGGTGGCAGATCAGTTCTGATGTCAGGACTGAGAAGGCATTTGTGAGTGTGCCAGCAAAAGAATACTGTAGAGAATATAAAAATAGGTAATTTATTAATGGTCAGCTACGAAGTAGGAGATTAACTGGCCATTAGGTCTTTGTGTCTACTTTTAGCCTGAGAAACATCTTTTACCTTTAGAAACTTCCCACTAAATCATGACTAATTGTAGGATTTAACATTCTATTAGAACATAGTTGTCTTAATTTTAAATCAAAATCTAAACAAACATAGGTAGCTGAAACTTAAGCAAGCTCATGAAGATCAATGCAAGGATTAAGAGACACTATTTATATCTCTTGGAAGCACTGCTCATGTGTTCAGGGGCTTTGCCAAGCAGCAAGCTTTCATTGCATTATGATGCCAGCTACAAAATGCCATCCTGCTACAAAACAACTTGTGTCATTCAATTTTTATGGAACTAAGCTGATACATTTTGGAGGCTTGACTTTCCTGTATATGCAAGTGAGTTTTTAAGACAAGAAAAGTAAGTAACCAACAGTCTAGATAAAGATGGTGGATTAAAAGGTGAATTAAGAGATTAATTAAAAGCTTCATATTTGGGTCTTTTGTTAATGTGTTCATTTTCTGAGAGAGCATCTCAGACCACACATAAGTGCCACCCTCTAACAGCTTTAAAGCCAACCTCTTCTGTTTCTGAGTTTCGTGTTAGCTGAGAGTGTAACAGGTAACAAGTGATGCTGTATTGGAAATCTCAGAGTGCATGGTGCATCAGAGACAACATAATGCAGCTCACATGGCATGCACTGGGGGTCAGGAGGCCATGTGCTGCTGATCTGCTGAGGATTTGGGGGGATTCACCAACAGCCATCACAGCATCAAAGAAGAATCCAAAGAGGAATTAGTGATCCATGACCATTCCACTTACAAATTTGAGTATGAGTACCTCAAAATCAGAGCTGATTTTTGTGCTACAACCTTTCTATTCACCAAACAATGATGTTAAGAGGGAAAAAAAGACATGTCAGAGTAAAATTAATAGGCATTATATTAAAAGGGAGCATGACAATTGTACCATTTGTCTTAAACTGGAAATGGCAAGTGTGATTTCTCAGTAAGAATCTCGTCAATTATGTGGAAATTAAGCTGCAAGCTAAATGCCATGGTAGAAGTGAAGGAAATAAGGATTCTGTTTGGAACACTTCTGAGCCTCAACACATTTAGCAGGGATTGAAACATAAATAGCTTCACAAAATAGCCACTGGTCAGTCATAAAGACATGATGGTAATAACAAATAAAATAATTTCCTCTCCTTTGTTTCTTCAGCTATGCAGTAGCAGAATATTTTAAATTCTTTAAAATATATGTCAAAACACAGCATTTTTCATAGAACCAGCTATGTCAGTATTTGAAATTATATGTGAAATAGGTATGTGGTGAGTAGAATCTTCTATGGCTTAAATAATTGGTTTTGTTTTGTAATTACTTTCAGAGGAAAGATGGGATGAATGTTGCTGTTGCCTCTTGCTGTAAGTTTTTCAAATGCATAAATGTGCCAAATGAGAAAAGAGCTACCCCACAACTGGAGTCCTCAAAAACTTCCATGTCACATTTGTATCAGATCTCTAAGCCACAATTCTGAAAAATTTCACAGAAATGCTTTCATTAGCAGGAATGTTTATGGTAACAGTGTACTGTAAGTAATAATTACTACAGAGTAAGAGAAATTAAAGTACAAATCATTATTACTGTCACTAAAAATGAGAAAAGTACCAATATAATAGAGGACACAAGATACATAATTACCTTAATAGTCCAGGACAGCTAGACAGCACAGCTGAAAATGCAAAATAAAATGCTCAGATACAAGAATTACCTGTAGAAATGATAGCGCAAAGAATTACTATGAATTTTAAAATTTCTGAGAATGTTGTATTCTTATTGTCAATTTTAGAATACAGGTGAACCAGAGAAAAAATACCAGATTCTCTTATTATGGATTTTTTAAATCAACATTATACAGGCACTTTACAAGACATAAGAATAAAACTTAATCCCTGCCCTTAGCATTACTCAGATCTAAGACTGAGTTTTCTGTGTCTGAGTGCATCTTGTGCTCCAAAAACTGGATTTGTTATCTGCAGACCCCACATCTCAACAGTCCAGGCTAATGCAAGCCAGAGATTAGATAACCGTAACAACCACAAGAAAAAGCCCAGTGATGTAACATTGCTTTTGTGGTTGTTGTTAACTGTAGTTATTAAAAACTACCCATTTGAGCAACTGTAATGCTACTGGTAATTCAGTGATGGAACAGTAATATGCATGTTTGTCATTCACAGCAGTGGCATGGATCAGACATAGGGGATTTTAAGAGCCTAATTGAGCATGGAAAGGAAAATATGTCATCAAATAGCCCCAGCCAGGAAGCTTAATCAGAAACAAATCTGTGATTTACTCTGAATTATTCCCTTCCCTCCTGAAGCAGAGAAAGGATGCTCACTGCTTATGAGAACAATTGCTAATCACTGGGAAAATATGTGCCAGCTCAAAAACTCTGATCACAACAACAAATAGCTCCTTGGAGCATACACAAAGCTGAGTTCATGTGGGGAAAAGAAGGAAAGGGAGGAGAATTTAAACCATTTCAGGAACAAATGGTTGAAAACAATACTCTCAGAACCTAAACCTCTTTGATGGCTCTCTGAGAACTGGCCCTGTTTCAGGAGCAGGAGAGGCCAGGGCATTCCTGTGTCTCTGGGACATCCCTGGCATCACAGGTATCTCAGAAATCCCTGCAGTTTGATCACAGCATTCTCTGCTTCTTCTTCAGTACATGTAAACACACTTTGTCCTCTCTCTGCATGCTGACAGGTGAAGGAACCTCAAATCTTGGAGAGTACTTCCTTCATGAATTTCCACAGGAAAAAGGCACCAGGTCAGCACCAGCTTGCTCAGGCTATTATGTAGACCCTAAAAATTAGCTGCTCAAAAGCGTAGACACTCTCTGACCTTCTATTTTGCTGGCTAGAGATCAAGACAACCTTCAGAGCTACATAATATAATACTGTTGAACTTTTGTTTGCAGCCCTTGATATGTAACCATTTTGATACATGAGATCAAACAAAAGAATGTCTTCTTGAACTGCTTATATAAGTATTTTGTAATCCTATACTAATTTTTGCTGTATTTCCTAGACAAAACCTGAGCACACTAAGAAAGCAAATAATGGGATGACATTTTAGTGACATTCATGTGTAGCCCTTTTGGGAAAAGCACTGTGTATTATTTCTGAACTAGACTGGCAAATACAATCTCATGACATCACATTTAAAAATGGCTGTGATCCACCCACTGAGAATGCCAAAGAAAAGCTGGCTGTTTTTGTTTTATTTTTTCAAGGAAGCTAGCACAAAGATTACAAGGTGAAACAAATGTCTGAGACTCATTGTCTACATGAAGGAAAGCTCAGTGTCAAAAGGAAATACTTTACTAATATTTTCTTAGTTCTTAGTTTCAAAACTGTGTCAATTAGTGCATTTGGCATTTAGTGAAACAGATCCGATGGACATCCTGGTCACATTTCTCCTTTTCTTTCTCCCTTGCCTTCGTCTCCTTTCCTGTTTTTATTTTTTTTATACTTTTGTTTTATTTTATTGTATTTCTGTTTCTTTCCCCTCATTTTCTCTCTTTTTTTTTCTCAGAACATCACACAGGTCTTTCCTTTTTTTTTCCTATGTTGCATAGCTTTGCCTTCTTATGATGATTTCTCATCCCTGAAGTGGTCTTACACATTTTGTCTGCCCCAGCCAACCTCTTTTTACTTCTCTGATATACCTTTCCCTTTTTCCTCAGCCCTCTTCCATCCCTGTTAACTTCCTCTAGAGTGTTACCGACACCTTTTGCAAACAAGGCTCTCTAAGCAGAGCAGTCATGGCTGTTGGCTCTCAGCTGACATATTAACCTGTAAGTGAGCACAGAATGATAAAAACAAAAAGACAGCAGTGACAGAAATGCTCATTAATACCCAGGCCATCTCATTACCAGAAAAGAAGTCCCATTTAAATGAAAAGTATCCATTTGTGCCCAAGGTGTCAGTGTTTCACATCTCTGTCCCCAAGCTATCGAGGGAATGTGGGGCTCTCCTTCCTTCCCTTCTTTGTCCACCTTGGGACAAGAAAAGTGCAGAGATGATACCTTCATTCTTCTAAGTCAGCAGTATGGTTTTATTTTTAAATATAGCCTCCGTGCAAAGCTAGCTGCTGGTTGGTACACTATATCTTCTGGTGCCCTTTCCCACTATAGTTTACCCTGCTGAAATTGCTTCCATCTTGCTAAAGGTTCTCAAAAACTTGTTGTGCGAAACGGACCACATTTGCTTGGTCTCAGTTTGGTCCTAATTATAAACCTGAATGCAGAGCGGTGACATGTTCTATTCCTCTTTTAGCCACACGCTTCCATAAATGCTGACAAGTCGGGAGCGGTGACAAACAGCTCCCAGTGCCGCCGTGGAAATCGCCGCTGTGGTTACATCACAACCCCAGCAGATGGCAAAAGGAATCGCCTGTTCTGCAGCGGTTTGAGAGGATTGGGAAAACGCAGACACCTCTTGTTCCTTTCCCCTTTCTGTCCTAAAAGGCAGCACGGCAGTGCACAGCCCCCGGAGGTTCATCCACCTGCCCGCGCCCCTGCCCCAAGGGCGGGGAATTGTGCGAGCGCTGCTGGGCCACAAGCGGCCTCTGCTTTGACTCCTCGGAAATTAAAACACGAGATGTCGAGACACACAGGACGTGCTGAAGGACTATGGTGTGTGTGCCTTAAAAGCCGCCGATATTTCAACTTCACTTCAGAAATATTTTAAATAGATCCCCAGCCCTTGCTCTCCCTGTTACCACAGCGAAACGGGCGTTATGAAAATGAATTTGCATTTCACGTGCCTAAGCACAATCGCTGCAATTCATCGCTTCCCCGGGCAGCGTTATCAGCTCCGTGCCTGCCGCTCTGTGCCCTGCCCGTCCCTAGTTCCCTCTCCGCGGCTCTGGGAGCGCATTCACCGGGCACGGGCGGCCCCAGATGCCTTGACGGGCCTGGCGAGGGGCGCAGACCCGGGCACATCCCAGGAACATCCCGGGCACATCTTGGGGCACATCCTGGGCACATCTTGGGGCACATCCCGGGCACATCCCGGGGACATCTCGGGCACATCCCGAGGCNCCCAGGAACATCCCGGGCACATCCCGGGGACATCTCGGGCACATCCCGAGGCCCATCCCGGGGACATCTCGGGGCACATCCAGGGAACATCCCGGCACATCCAGGGAACATCCCGGCGTGGGTCCGGGCCGGGCCTGCGCGGGCAGCGGCGCGTGCGCGGGGCGGGGCGGGCCCGCGCTGACGCCGGAGCGGG
>VXBI01007230.1:0-30501 GCA_013397375.1 Toxostoma redivivum
GACCCCAGAATCCCTGTTTACAGGATTCTAAGGTCTCCCTTACCTGCTACTGGCTGCAGAGGCCAGTGTTCTTCAGCTGTGCTCTGCTGCAGCCTCCTGCAGCTCCTCACACCTCAGAAACCTCTCACACCTGCTTGACTTCTTTGCTGTCAGACCTGGAGATTTAAAGGAGAGCAGAGTTCATTTTGCTATTAGTTTGTGTGCGCTGACAATAACCAAATGTGGATAAAACACCCCTGTGCTCCTCATACCTCAACAAATAAAAGCCATTTCCAGTCCATGTGATTCATTTGGGATGTGATGGAAGTATTGTGTTCAGATGGTTCAAATTGCAGATTAAACTGCCTGTGCTTTCCCTGTTTCAATGGAAGGTTAGCATTAGGTTAGGCCAGATGTCCCACCTAAGGGGCAGGCCCGTAATGGCCCGTGGGCTCAAAATATGGAGCATGAGGTCAGCACATGGTCTGACCCCACAACCCTTCCTAAATAAGTTTTCTCCCTGTGTGTGACTGCTATTTCTCCTCCCACAGGCAAATTACCTGTTGCTCTTTGCTTCCTGCTGAAGAGACTCCTGAACAAACAATTTCTGGGCTCAGTTTTCTGTGAGAAAGCTTTTGCTTCAAAATCACCAGGTTTTGGCAACAAGCAGCTAAAAAGAGAAGGGAGAATTAATACAGAGGAAGGGCATAGGAAGGAATGACAGCTCAGATGAAATGGAAAGTATTTTCAGAAGCATTTTTATTCCTCACATAACCCCACATTGTTTTGCACTTTTTTCCTTTCCCCTATCCACTTGCACTGCAATGCACCCAGCCAGCCTGGAGTAAAGCCCTATTTTTAGGGAGATTTGATCCAACTGAACTGAACTGAACCCTGGTGAACTCAAAATGGGAACAGAGGGTCACAGAGCAACTCCTGGGCACTACTGGGGCCACAGCCAGTGGAATGTCACCATCACCCTCTCTGGCTTCACTTGAGATCCCTGGTGCAGAGGCAGCTTCAGGCTGAAAAGTCCAAGTTGTGGCAGCTGCCCCGTTGTGTTCCATGGCGCAGACAAGTGTCCAGTGACAGTTGCTGTCTTGGAAAGCTTTTCAGGACACGCTGCAAGGACTGAATGATGACAAGTGTTGGGGACACAAGAGATGCTATTCCCAGATCTTGTTTCCAATCTTCTTGGCCTTGTCCTATGGTTTAAATTTGAACACACAGGCTGTGAGGACACCAGAATTATCCTCCAGTTTGTAGCTCACTTTCAGCTTCCACAGCACAAATGGTTTGTCAGAACAGTTCTACCAAAGCCAGTCCTCCACTTCTGCTCAAAACTCCAGTGCAGTTGTCATTTTGCACTTGACCAAGGTGATACACACAGAAAAGTTCCCAAATTTTAATAGTAAGATTCATACACACAAGAAACAGTTCCCAGATCTCAGTAATAATTTTTAGCCTAGCCCTATCCTTTCAGTCAGTGTCATGCAGCCAAAATTTTAAGACCCAAGCAGAAAAATGAGTGCATTAAACTTGCAGTCAGGTTTGATAATGACAAGACCAGAATCTGTTGGAAGACTGCAGAGTTAAGTCTCACAAAAACATCCAGACAAATTACTTAATTTCCATACAAATTCTCCTCTTCCAAAGTGGATGGACACTTCAAAAGACAAAAAGATACAGCAAGAATTGTTTTCCTCTACTACAAATCAAGCTGTTTGAAGAATTTACATAAACAGGATGTAAATGCCAAACACAAAAGTGCACTAAAGTTTTACTTTAGCCTCGGTGAGCATAAAATTTCAAGATACACACTGAGATACCAGGCAGGGCACCAGCCTGACTTTCCTACAGATCTGTCAGTTAGTCCAGGAAATAAATGCTGCTTTTTTGTTCAAAGGCTGAAATAGAGATATGGACTGGAAATAGATGATATCAACAGAATGCTGGCATCTGTATGAATTTATCTCTGTGCTCCCCTTGATTGAGGTCAGGGTCGAACCAGGCTTTTGTCAAACTGAGGAACCTGATGGAGTTGAAGGTGTCCTCACTCACTGCAGGGGGTTGGACTGGATGAGCTTTAAAGGTCCCTTCAAACCATTCTGTATGTTCAATATGTGGTTCCAGCCTCACACACCGAGAGGACAGGACACAGCTCAGACCCCCAGAAGTTAAGATGAAGTCTCAGGAATGGTGGTGGGCTCTGGAGGGAAGCAGGAAGACGATTCAAGGGAGAGGAACCTTAGCATCCCAGAGCTGCCGTGGAAGCTGATGCAGAGCGAAGGGATGGGCTTGGCAGGGCCTCTAGCGGCCGCGTTAGAGCAATGTCCAAACTTCTTACCAGCAACTTTTCAACAGCTCCAACAACCCCGCAGTCCCCCAATCCTGGATCCACAGGGCCTTTTCAACACTGGTTACAGGTATCCAGCCCCTGGGATACAGCCCAGGGCAGCTGTGGGGCCGCTCCCCTCCCCAGAGCTGTAATTTCAGAAGAGCCATCGGCTGTTCTGTCACCGGCATCCTGCGTCAGCTCCCCACATCATAAACACCCCGAGGCAGGAGAGGTTTTCCTGGCAGTCCTGAATTGCCCTGGTGGTGGTGCGGAACAGTTTGAGCCTTCAGTCAGCACAACGAGCAGAGGCAGCTCTGCAGAAACCAGGAATAGAGTCTGGCAGCCAGGAAAGATCAGCCAGCCCAAAACTGGAGTGAAAAGACCTTCAGGAAAAAAAAGCTTCAGCCAAGTAAAGCCCACAGACGCCAAAATCATGATGAGCATAAGTCAACTATTTGGAACAGTCCTGTCTAGAAAGCAAAGCCCATGGGAATGCAAACCAGGTTTCCTTTGCAGAGCTCCTGAGTATGAACGGATGAAACAACTCAACTCCTGTGATTTCCTATTTTTAAAACCCACCATTGTGCCAGCAGCTAAGTAGTTCCAACAAATCAGGATCAACAGCAAAGATATTTTAATTTCCTGAATTTGAAGTATTTCCTTCCCTAATATCTCCTGGGTGATTATCAGCTATGTTATGAACTACCAAATGTACTACTTGGCATTATTAAGGAAGGCACCTATTTTTTTCTTTTTGTACCCCAGTAAAACACTTCCATGGGTAATTTTTATCTAATTATTTTTTACACTGGCAAGTGCAGCTTTGCAATGTCAAGCTTAAGGGATGCCTTATTATGAACCCAATATGTGTAAGGGCAAGTTAAATTCACTTCGTGCCTTGTTTTCATTTTACTACCCTATGCTGTAGAACTAATTCCAGTGCAGGGGTCCAAACAACTTTCTGTGTCACTGATCTCCAAGATGATGTTTATGGTTATTTTCTATAAAAAATTCTCCATAAACTTTACTTGGCCAAAGCATGTTCACAGTGTGTCACTTGCACATCTTAGACCCTTGTCTGTGTTGTTCATATTTAAGAATTATACTCAGTCCTTAACTGGAATGTTGAGGCTTGTGTATGGATTACTAAACTGCTTTGAGCAATCGTTCAAATACTCATTTATTTCAAGAAAAGAAAAAAAAAAACCAACAAACAAATAAAAACCAATGAAAGACCAGAGCCAGGGAGAAAGTGCCAGTCTGGGAAAAGAAGCAAAACAAGAGAACAATCTTACCTCACCAGGTTCAGCTTAGAACAAAGTGGTCCCAAAATTCCTTGTGGTCTGAAGAAATGTATGCACTGTATGGAAGGGGAAAGTACAGACAGAGCCAACTCCTGACAGCAGCCCCAGCTTTGCAAACAAGGCTCTGACATTTCCAGCTGTTAATTTCTCTAATCACTGTGCAGTCCTGGCCTGCAGCAGGGCCATGCAGAAGCTCACCCACAGATTTGCAGCACTGAACTGTTTGCAGCTCATTTATGGATTATACTGGCACATTGTTGGAGAGTTCTTTGTCACAGAAGAAAGGCTTTGGCTTCATGCAGAAGAATGAGCTTCTAAAGGTGAATCCTGTGCAAAGGGGCAGCAGCACTGACCTGCTCTGGACTGTTCCATCTGAGAAGATGTGTGGACACTAAACTCCCTTCCATGAGTTTGGTCCCAAAGAGGTCTGGCAGGGAATTTAACACAGAGTAGTGCAAAACAATACATTTTATTTGTTCACAGTTAAACACAAGCAACTGCCTTGACATTTTAGAACATTCTAATAAGGACAGCAAAACCTCCTTTTGGTTTAAGTTCTCTTTAGCTTACGATTGTACCATTTCCCCGTATTTCATATTTATGGCATTTAATGTGGATTGTTTAACATGCTTACAAAGAGCGAGGCAGGGAACAGATTAACTTGACAAAGACAGCAATTTTAGATTTAACTAAAAGCAGTCAGTTAAAAAAATCTGTTTCCACTTCACTGATGGGACCCCTTCAAACAAACTGCAAGTTAACTACATACAGCAGATCCATGATTTTTAGACTTAGGAAAGTAAATTGCAAAATTTGTTCCTCCATAATCTTTGTGGTCCATAAACAAACCTAAAGTGGTTTCCATTACTATCCTGGTGCTAAAATCCTGTTTAAAAGAAGAAAAAAAGCCACCTTATCAAAGAGCTTGCATTGCTTCCAGGGCATTTTTGAGACTGACACAAAACCTGCCTCCCCTGGGACTGCCAGATCTGGGCTGGGCAGAGCAGGATGGGAATGAGCTCCTCCAACATTCCCAGCTGAGCTGGCCCATCAGGCCCTTTGTGTGCAAACTGTTCACTCCCAGGCCTGGGATCCAGAGGGGAAGGGGCAGGAAACCTCCAAATCTCACCGAAACACGCGCTACCACGTTTGCTACCACTATGTCTGAGAAAGCCTAAAGACGCCGACAAAACCAGGCTGTCACTGTTACAACCAACTCTCTACTCTCTACTCCATGCAGAGTCAGCTTTGACACAACCACTGAAGTTCACCTCTACTCTCAGAGTTTGGACTGACCAACTGAAAGGACACTGAGAATAATTTAAGACAGGCAGAAATGTATTCAGACCTTGGAGTTACGGAGGAGGCGGGAATGGGAGGATGAGTCCTGCCAGGAACCAGCTGCTCTGACAGCCTCGTTCCCACCTGGGCTAAGAAGGGATTTGAACTACAAATGCAAGTGTGCTTGGACTTGATTTCTATGTGGGGTGGTTCTTAAACAGCAGCTGCCACCCACAGAATGTTCAGGAGAAGAGGCCACGTGTGATGCAGGGGAATTGTGAAGCCTGAACCGTCTGAGTAACCTGGACCCAGCCACGTGGGACATTTAAAATAAGCACTGCCTTCCTAACAGCACTGCTCTGCCACGAAGGAGATTGAGTCTGACCATTGACAAGCCCTGATCCCACAATCCTCCTTCACAGAAGGCTCATAATTGACTTAAAACATGATTAACACCAAAAGGCTTCACGCCAGGATTCTGATTTCAGTGTGAGCAGGATTTCTCCTCAGCCTTGTCATCTAAGGAAGTAGGATGAGGGTGAAGGGGAGAGACCTAGAGCCAAACTGACACTGCTGAACTCAAAAATGTGCTGCAATCTGAATAGGAGAGCACTCAAAGGAAACCATGTTCTCCAAGTCAAGCCTTGAAAGGTATTCCCAGGAAGAATGAAGCCAATTTCTTGGACTCAAAACATGGTGGTCGTGCTCAGACCAGGAACAAAGAGCAGAACTGTGAAGGAGGGTGAGGCAGCACATTTCCCTGATTAGAAAAGCAAATCCTCCTCTGTAGATCTTTATAAGCTTGGAATTCTACCTCCATGTTCTGCATCCTCTCCCTATTTGAGTAAAGCTTTCTCTTCCCTCTTCTCCCACCCCAACTGCTTTCCCATATGAACTAGTGTGAGGGCAATCACAGTCTGTCAGGCAAACACTTCAAACACCAGGAAGATCTGAAGCTGGTGTTTTAACAAGTCTTCAGCATTTATGGTCTCTTCTGCATTACAAACTCCAGTTCCTTTTTGTCTGTTCAAATGTAACTCCCCAGGAAATGTTAAGGACAATATAAACAATGATCATGAATTAGGGTGAATTAATCATTTTGCAGAGGTACAATGTTCTTTAAACATTTGGGTGTTCAATTCAGACTCCAACTTAATGAAGGCTGGGCTCTGAGGGATGTGGGACAGTGGACAGGCAAAAATAGAAAATGCACTGGAAATCCTAGTGCTGCTTCTTTCCAGGATGAAAGGAACCGAAGTCACCTGGACAGGCAGCACAACCAACTGCTCTAAATGGGAAGCTTGCAAAGAAATACAAAGCATTCAGAGTAAACTCACAAATGTTAATTTGGCCTCATATTGCACTCAAGTTCATAAACGCAGCCACTCAACTGGGGACAAGGAGAAAGGGAAAAAATACTTGCAAATGCTAACAGTTGTCCCTTCAAATTAGTACACGCTGCTAAGGATTGAATTTGAGAAAGAAGCAAGAGTTAGGCTGGGCATTTTCAATTCCAGACCCAAAAATCCACTTTGCATTCATTCAGCAGCCTCCTTCTGTTCCTGGCCATTGATCCTGCTCCGCTGCATGAGCCACTGCTCAGACCAAAGAAACATAAAAGCTTTTAGTTAAACTTGCACTCACGCCTCCTGTTCTATGCCAAGAATATGAAAATAACACTGATTGACTATCTTCCTCTTTAACTGTGGTCATGATGAGTTTCATTGTAGTCCATGATATGAAGCTGTCCAACACTGCTTTCCTGGAGCTTAGGCGAGAGGTTATCGGGGCTTGGAGGGGCCTTTGACTCCATGCTTGGATCTTTACACAGTTCAGTCTTTAGGGCATCAGACAGCCTGTTGATGGTGACCCCCTCCTCATCACACTGGCTCTCACTCTTGTTGCGAAATAATTCTCGTGCCTTCATTCCAAGGAAGCTCTTGGAGCTGGGGAGTGAACCTACAGTCAGTGGGACAGTAGTCGAGGGCTCCAGCAACACGGATGTGTCCCAGCGACTGCTCAGCCTCTGGTTCTGGGGTTTTTCTGGGGTGGAGAGCTCGCTGCTGCTGCCCCCCTTACTGCTACTGCTGCCTCGGGTGCTGGGAGGTTTGGTCTCTCCATTTCTACCCATTGTTTCTTCACTGTGTCCTGCTGTATCTTCATTACCACAATCCAGCCTGCTTGGGGAAGAGAGAGGACACAGTGTCAAGGAAATCACAGCAATTAAACAGTGGAGAGGGAAAAGCTGGCCAGGGTAGATTACTTTGATTATTTTCCCTTTCTGTCTCTGGGTATGTACTTCAACAGGTTTCCTTTCACAGTTCTGGGGCAAAGCAGGAGTGACAGGGGTAACCAGATGTGCCACACACTCAGCTTTACAACATCCACTGTTTTTAAATCCAAAACTGAAAGTAATCCCATATGGGTCCTGCAGATTTCCCATCCCCACTTTTCTTCTGAAAAGATGTGACCATCTGTGAGATGGACACACTACCATCCTCACCTTTCTTCTGCTGCTTCAGCTGCTTCTGTTTTATCATCTTCAAGTTTTTTCAGTAGGCTGCTCTTCTCCAGCCGCCCAAACAGATCCAAGATCTCCAGCTCAAATGCCTGGGTGATTCTTTTCTGGGCCTTGTACCTGCTTTCTACTGCCTGCAGCTGACCCCTGAACAAAGAGAGAAACCACAATGTCCAAAATCTCCAGATTCTGCCTCAGCTGTGACAGTGCATCTGTCAAAGCACAGCTAAAATGTTACCTAGGAAGCCCCTACCTTGCTTGGATTTTAACATCTTCCAAGTATTTCTTTTGCTCCAGGAACAGGTGGTCCTTTTTTGCAAGCTGAGATTCCAGTTCAGCTATCCTTTTCTGGGAAGCATCGAGCCTTTGGCTTTGCTGCTGAACACACGACTTTGCTTTCTCCAGTTCTTTCCGAAAAGCAGCGTGCAACATTTCAACCTCCTCGAAGCAAACAACACAATGGTAAAGTATAATTTGATCCTGTGTTATTTTTATTGGTGTTTAGACATGTTTCTGATGTTATAAATAGGCACATTTTAAAGCAAGCCAGAATAAAAGCAGCATTTCTAAAAACAGATATAGAAAACCAGCCCTGCTGAGAATGTACAATATTAAAATAACTAAACATCACTGGAATTTATTAACACATTAATGTTCCTTATGAAAACCTCTTTTCATCAAAGCACTCTTGCCAGTTCTGCACTGGATTAGAGTAGACAAACTCTATTTTAAATCCATTTTTCCAACACAACCTTCATTAAATATCAGTAGAAGACTTTTTTCAGTGTATTATTCACCTTCTTTAATTATGTGCTCTCACGCAGGAACAGTTAGATTGTTGTGTAATTTACTTGCTTCTAATTAGAAAAAGGTTTCTTTGAAGTCAGGAAGTAAAACCATATGAACCACAGAAGTTTTAGTGAAGTTACTGGTAACTTTTAATAGGAAAATGACTGAGTGGGAAGGCTGAGATGCTCATTTTAAAGTAACACCTCATGAAAACCCGTAAAATCCTTGTTAAGATCTTTCCACAAATTCTGGCACTACCCTGCATTATTTTACCAACAATCTGCTGTCAGTTACATTTGTGCACAGTAAAGTCTTGTCCTTTGGAAAAGAAATTGCTAAGAATTTACATCAGTTGGCTAAAACTGACCCCAGATGTACCCCAACAACTCCTCCTTAGCTTTCAGAAGGGGCACTGAAGATACTCCTCAAACCTACAGGGCACACAACATCTGAACAGAAGATCAAATATAAAATCAAATCCCTAAAAATCAACATCAGAACAAAGAATCTGTTAAGGTACAAAGCCTTTCCTTCTGAACTCAGAGCTGGGAACTGCTGGATGATGACCTCAAGGAAATCTCCCCAAAAGTCTTCTGAAATGGTACCTTTGTAGTGTCTGTGTGCTTGTGCTGCAGCTGCTCCAGGTACAGCTCATTGACCTCCCCAAGAACCAGCAGCTGCCTGTTCAAGAACTCCATCTGTTGTTGCACCGATTCACTGTTGGAAAGCTGGGAAGGGAAATAGAACAGAATCCATTTCTGCTGAACTGGGATGAGCAGTTCAGCAGGAGAGTCACAGCTGACAGGCACTGTGTTCACAAGGTATTTTTATAAAGAAGGGAAACAAAGGCTAAAATCCAATGCATCATAGGTAGTTAAGTGTTAAAGGAATTGTTTTCATAAAGAACTTTTAATTTCCATTCAACTTGATATAAACAGTATCTCTCAGTAAGAGCTTTAATACAAATTCATAATGCTCAATCTGCAAATCTCTGCTGTGGAAAAAGCCAAAATAAGAAGTTTCAGAAGCTTTCACTGAGTTTAGAGTTTCTTCACCAAAATATATTTTTCTGTGTTGTTTTTGTGCAATTAGTATCAAACTCTATGGAACTCAGCACAGGCTTCTTTCAGATCAAGAACAAAAGAGCACCTGATGAAAACTATCAGATAAAAAATAATCAGAAAGACACAAAGGGACCCTGGGAACACTGACTTTTCTTACCTTTTGAGAAACTTGGCTAAGCAGCAATTCAGTGTGACACACCTTGTTGTTTGCCTTCTTTAACTCTAACCTCAGATCTGCTATCATATTCCTGCAGTCTTCCAGCTTGGTCTGTTCAAGTGACAAAAATATTACTCAGGATTCTGAAATTTCACTAAGGACAGCAAAGGACACAGGGCTGAGAGGCTGTAAATCCCCAGCACTGGAAATCAAGTTATAATGACCACTCCAAACCAGCTAAGAACCTGCCTTTTCCTATTTCCAAGCTGAAGACAGGACAAAACAGAACTATAAAAGGATGATATGAAGTTAAGCACTTTCAATTATGCACCGTCTTATTCTGAATCAAGACAACAGCTCTAATAAAAATGTGCAGCTTTCTCTCAGATATTTCATGCCTTGTTATGAAGAAGGTTATTTTTAAAACCAGTAAGTAGACAACAAATTTGTTGATGCTTCATACCTGCAATTCCTGGCTCTGGTTGTAGAATTCCTCCCGGTCGTGCTGCAGCTGTCGGATCTGGCTGTGAAGCTGAGCCACAATATTATCATGTTCCTCCTGAAACTGGTGGTACCTTGCCTGTTCTTTCTGCAGACTCAGTTTCAAGGCCTGGATCTCCTTTTCCTGCAGTTTCAGCTGATCTTTCTGTTAAGAATCCCACATGAGGCATCAGACAAGGCACCTGCTTAGCAGTTAGGACATCTATGCTCAGCCAAGCAAAGCTGCCATTACCAGCATGCAGGAAAACACTCTTCCACACACAAAACATTTTATACAGAGCACATTCTCAAGGCTGTTGGGGCTTGGCTTCGTTTTGGCTGAAAAGAAGATGAAATGGTGATAAGAGTGGACAGGCTGAAAACTCACAGCCACAAAGGCACAATGAGCAATAGCCTAGTTTTCCACTGGCTCTCATGTTTTCAACAGGGACTTGGGCCTCACAGCTGAAGCAACAGTTCATCTTCCAAAACCTACTTGGAAGTCTATTTTTGGCACTTGTAGTTAATTATCAGAAGGTAAAACTGTTGATGGAATTACCTATAACATGAAAATATATTCTGAAACACACCTAAATCTGTACTAAAACATCCTTCAGTGCACTTACATCTTCAAATTCTATCACAGTGAACACCTCTGGAGAACATCACTTGAGTTTTCAAAGCTTTTGCTATTAGTCCTCATCTGAGGAGCAAGAGGACAATATTTTATCAACTATGCAGTAAGGTGTTTAGCCAGGCATTGAAAAAACACTCCACTAACAGGGAAGCCTTTATCACTACTCAAAGGCAAGTGCTGGAAGGGGTCAAGCATGAAGGATTCAGCTGCCTGCAGTCAACTACAAACGTCTGACATTCATAATGACTGTGAGCAAGTCAGTCCACAAACACCGACTTGAATGAAGTGACAAATGAGACTTCTTCAACTGAGTGGCAGCAAAAGACACCAGGCAGGCAGGCCAATCAACACTTGCAGCAGCACCAGTGTGTCCCAGTCACTGGTGGAGCCTGTCCCTGCTCACCATGGCAGCGTTGTGCTCCTCCAGAGCCGTGGCTTTGATGACTTTGCGCAGGAGCCGGCGGTTGCGCAGCGCGTGCTGCTGCCTCTTGAAGCGCTCGTACAGCAGCTGGTTGTGCAGCAGGAGCAGTTGGTTCCTCAGGGTGTGAATCTCATCTGAGGGGGGAGAACCTGCAGTGGGAGACAGAAGAGGTTACTGAGCTGCATTCTCTGCTTTATGTGCTCTCCGACACAAAATCATAAACATTTTTCCCAAAGCAATGGATATATGCCTCAAATGGATTGCTCCTTTAATTAAGGAAAAAAAAGCCAAGCCACCATCACCACAGAAGCCTCAGAGCACAAAACTGAAGACACAGACACATGAATAAGCAAGAAAAACAATCAGTTTTAGATTCAACGAGCAGTGAGAAGGTGCAAGGATCTGTCAGATCACCAGCAGCACTCTGAAGCTTAGCAAGGCTGAAATGGTCAAAAGCAGAGGCATCTAGAATTTAGCACTTTTCAAAGATGAAAAAAGCAGCTCATTTCTCTGGAACACAGCTGTTTGCTAAGAAGATAAACCATGACTTAGTGGAGGGCATCATCTTTCTGCAGCATTAGTTAAAAACCCACAAGCAAAAAGTATGCAGGTCATTGTTTAAGCAAGTCTAATAATAGAGGAACAGATTGCCAAAACATGAGAAATTTCCTCACCTCCAAAGTGAGTCCAGTCAGCAGATTTGCTTGGCAGAGACAATCTGAAAAAAGAAAATGCAGCATTAACAGGTATGTTTAAGTACAAAAAATAGAATGTTCAACTCAAAAGAGCTTATAGCCTGGTAAAAGTACAATTAAGGTCAGTTGGTATAAAAAGATTAGGGAGGAACTGTGCAGCTGCTTTTCTGGCACAGCTTAAAATTAAGCCAGCACAAAAAAGAGTAACAATAAAAGTCTGCAAAATAAGATTTTCAGTCACCTACTTGTTCAGCTCCTTAGTGTGTGCATCTGCTCCTTGCTGAATCAGCCTGTCCAGCACTTCCACGGGAGAAGTCGAGGACATACAGTCTTCATCCTGGGTTCCCTTGGCTTTCTTTAGCAGCTCCTCAGTCTTCTTGCCAACAAAGAGGTAGGCAGTCTTTGGTAATGCAACCTCGAAGAGGTGCTCATAGAGGGGAGGCTGCCCACTCCCAAACACCACTCTCCTTTGTGCTGGTACTTTACAAGGGCTGGGAGTGAGAATACTCGGCTCCCCAGAGGTTCCTTCCCTGTTCCCAGCAGGGCTTTCCCCAGGGCCTCCACAGGGCTTGTCTATAGGAGTAAACGTTTGTTTGGGTGTTTCCCGTGCACCCTCAGGCCCAGGCTTGTCCAGAGATGTTAAAGGCTCAGAGGTCTGGCTGTGTCCCTGAACACTGGAGGCTGCTGAGTGGGTCTTCTTCTGAGAGCCGGACAGACTTTCGTTTGTGCGGTAAAACGGGGAGTCAAATCCTCCTCTAGGCACCACGTGTTCAGCATCGGTCGTGATCTCTGAGATCTCTTTAGATATTGCATCTGAGGAGAGGGGGAGCACCATGATGCATCTGGTATTTCAACAGGACAAACATTTCCTTAGCTAAGGTGTAGGTAAGGAGGGCAGACATTACCTTCCTCTCTGTCCTTCTCAGCGCTATCTTCAAACGACAACCCACCTAAAAACTCTGCAAGATCACTTAAGGTTACTGAACTTTTACTACTGGGTATGTCTGAAAAAAAAAAAAAAAAAAAGAGAACAAAAAGTTAGTTGTACAGGTGCTGTTTTCTCCAGCCTTAGCCCAGCACAAAACACAAGTCTTTTACTGCTGCAAGGTCTTCAGAATAAAAGCTTGTCCCTCCTTTGGATGCTTCCTCAGAGGAGGAAGGTATCTGATTCCTGTTCCATTGCACGTGGAAAACAGTTCAGAGATCAGGCACAGGTCAGTCCTGACTCCAAAATGTAATGTTGTAAACTTAACATTTACTATTGCACAACCTCTGTGAGGAAGGATGTGCTGTTTGCAATTTAACCGATTAAATAAATAAAATAAGGTGTGTTGCACTGTGACTGCTCTACTTCCACATTAGCATTAACCTCCCCTTTAGCTTCTGAGCTGGCTCCATAAGGACACAGCACCTGCCTGAAAAAAGCAAGTTTAGCAGTCTGATGTAATACAAACTTGTCAATATGTGGCTGCTGATCAAAACAGAGACAGCAGCTGTGGGGTACACACTGAAATCTCATTGAAAGTTTCTCACTGAAACCAGCTCAGACACAGATCAGGAACTCAGTGAAAAACTTTGCCTGTTCATAACTTGAAATTCAGAATATTCAGATTCCAGTGATACTACACAACTACACGATGGAAAACCAGTTTAAATTTCACTATCATCTCCACTTTGAAGATGGTAAAGATTCACAGCAGAGAAGTCTCAAATACAGCTCCAAAATCCCTTTCTACAGCTGTCACATGGGTAGATGACAGAGAATGGAAAATGGAATCTACATTTACCTATTAAAAGTTGAGTTCCTCAACCTACTAATTTCAGTATTCTACAGGACTTTAAAATAGGTTAAAGTACAGCAATATAATTGTAGATAGAATATGAAGTTTTTCCAGAGGCCTTTAAGAGAGAGCATCATATCTACTCTTATATGCAGCCTTACAGTTTGATCCAGACATGTGACAGATAACTTGCTGAAGCAAAATTTGCTGCTTCCAATGATCTTCCTCAAAGAATCAGCTTTTATAAAAATAAATATCCTTTTTCAACCTTCAGTATATATTTGTATTTTTACATATGCAGGAGAGCAAGGTAAAAAAAAAATCTCAAGCTATTTCTGAATATGAAAAGTTAAACTGAAATCAGAAGCATCACAAGAAGGTTTTAAGTTGAATCACAGCTTAAGAATGATCCTGGAACTACAAAGAACTCAGGGGAAAAAAAAAACTGTGGAAAAGTGTTTGGGAATTGGAACAAGTGTCAATAAAAACTGGAGGTGTTTACAATAGGTTGTAGAACTGGGGAGAGGAAAATGGAGTTTACCCAATGATTTATCGCTGTTTATGACATTTTGCTGTCGGGACAGTAAAGGCCTCCCAGAATCTGGTTTGTCCTCCTGGAAAACAAAAGAAACCCAAAACACATTAATGACCTTAGAGTTCATTGACAACTGTGCAGCTGGAAGTGGCAATAGTTGTCTACATTTAAAAGTTTTTGCAGTGAAATGCAGAATTTTTTTATAAAGCACCTACTCTGATTTTTCTTTCTCAGTTAAGGTCTGCATTAAGGAAAGTCAATTAAAAAAAAAAAAAAAACAGATTAGTCCAGCAGAAGAATTTTGTAATACCTTTTTAGGAGGTGTGGCAGCAGCTGAAGGGAGTGAAACATGCACGAAGTCATCTGAAGTGCAGGGTGGAGGAGGAGATGTGGCTGGTGTTCCCAAAGGTGTTCCTTTCCCCCCTGCTGAAAAGGAACACAAGTTCTCTCAGCAGGCTCTCCCTTCCTCCTTTCAGCTGAACATTCTATGTGTAGAACTATACATTTAAACACCACCTTGTAGCATTTTCTTCTTAAATCTCTTTCAACTGTTCATCAACACAAGAGTGCAATTTCCCAAAAGTTCTTTCACACTTTGGCACTGAGTTCACAGATTTCCCCTCAGTTTGCATCAGCACTGCTCTAGGTGAGGTACTCAGTTCACAGGAGTAATCACTCAAACTTATCAACTGGCATGATGTGGCATTCCCATTTAAAAACTGCTAGTAAAATTTACAGCCAGAATTTCCAGTAAATCAAACCTGGAAGGCCTAATTCCAAAATGCAGCACGTACCAGATGTGCCAAAAGCTTTGCTGTAGGGCTGTGATGCAGACTGGGATGACTCTGATGGGACAACGCCAGGGGATGTTGGTGGCGTGGTCATACCACACACTGCAGAAGGGCTCCAGATGGTGACCTGTGCACACAGGAAAACACAACAGAGCTCAGAAAAGGAACATGTGAAGCACCTGGATTCAGGTTTTCACACAGGAAATCAGGCAGAAATTAAATGTGAAACAAACATCAACTTCTGAAGAATTCACAGCACAGCTCAAAATCATGAATTTTTAAGACTGGCACAAGAAACTATGAAAGTGCAAAGAATGAAAACTTGCTGGGCTTCCTCTCCTGCTTTACCTGCTGTGGCTCAGTTGACAGCCTCGTGGACTGTGGGCTCAGAATCTGAGGTAGCTGCCCTGGCATTTGTGATAGTGTTAACCGAGGAGTGGAATATGGGGTAGAAGTCCCTGGAAGTTAAATGAAACAGAAAATCAGAACTCCAAAGCATCCAACACATCAAATACAAACCCAGGATTCTTCTGGCTAGGACTTAAAGGCTTTTAATCAAAGCATTTCAAATCCATTCAACATACACATTTGCAGCTAGAGACTTTTCTTCCAGCCCAAGAAAATATCTATTGAATACATTATACTACAGCTTTCTTTTTTTGTTGTTGTTGGGAGGATAGGAGATGAAGAGACAATGTTGAGAACACGCTGTATGTCTGCACATAGAAAATATATCTATGTATTTATTGTTTTAATGATAATGATATTGTTTTAGCCGTTTCTTTTCTGGTGCCTAAGAATCAGACTTTAAGTAGGATAATTAGTGAGATGGGTTTCTTTGCTCTAGGGCCAGTTCTCCTCCAGCAATTGGGTATTGATTAGCCATCAGGCAGGTCTTACCATAGCTGCTCTGTGTGTCAATGTAAGAGCTGGCACTGGGGTCAGTTTGATGATGTTTTAAGCTTGTGCAGAGTTTCCGAGACACAGAGTAATAACCATCTTCATACGAGGCTTCTGCAGGGTCCAGGGAGATTTTGGCACATTCTATCACAACATCATGAGTTTCTAGTCTTTTCCACCTGCAGACAGTTTTTGGATCCAAAAGAGTAAGTTAGTCAATTATTGTTAAAAACAAGAGATCCTGGAGATAGGAGGAATTGGCTTGTAGGATGGCTCATTTGTTCCAGGCAGCTTTGCATGCTCCCAGCCAAACTGGAACAAGGCACCAGACAGAAATTGCAACCAGATGACTTGTGAGAATGGGTCTCAAAGAGAAGACAAACTGCTTTGACACAGAGATCCATAAAGGTCTGCCATGGAGCACTCTGGAAAGGAGGAACAGCATACGAAGACTTGGTTGATCCTGAGCTTCAGCAGCTGTAGAAATCAGCTCAACTACACTCAGATGTTGGTAGTCAAAATTTAGACATGCCAGCAGTGGGGGAATCTGAATTATTTAAGCAAACACTGTCTACAATGCCAGTTTTAGACCTGTGGTTTTCCTCCCAAATTTGGGGAATGTGTTTTATTATTACTACCTCCTTCATCCTGAAAACTACTTCTCACTAAATTAAGCAGCCAGATTAGATCTGCCCAATATTTCAGGGATGGAAGTTCACTGTAAAGAAGAGAAAGGCCAGAAGGCTGTCTATTAAAGGCTGGGTTGCTTTGGAAAGTAAAGTACTCTGTCCAAGATACCAGAACAGAAGGCTTCCACTGGTGGGTTTGTGTCAATTGTGCTCCTGAGTGATGCCACCCTCCCCCCTGCAAAATTGAGCATTGTGACATTCAATGGGTTCCCAGTTAGGAGTGATTTCCTAGTGGCTCTGAAAAGCAGGGCAAGAGCACTACTGTGCAGCAACAAGAGTCAAATTCTCCTCTTCAGTGGCTGGGCCTGTGGAGACAAGAGAAAAGCAGCAAGTGGTGCTGCTGCAGGCAAATGAGCCTATTGCTAAAGAAAACTAATACAGCTGATAATGTTAACACATACCTGTTAAAAGAACTGATCTGTTAAATGAACCAATATCTAGGTACCAAAACAAGACACACTGAAGCCATTTTAAACACTGAAATCCCATCAAATACTTCAAGAAACCCAAGGAATATGACCCAAACCTTCAGCCAATGAAGCACCTCTGGCAGTTTCACTTTATTCATTATAGGCAAACTGTTTTAGATCTTTATGAGGATGTTTGATCATTAAGTCATACAAATAAGATAAAGTAGAAGACAGATGCCATCCCAGACACAAAATGAATTCAGAACCCCAACGTTGTTGTTAATGACCTTTCACAACAGTTTTTGCTTATTCATCCAGCTGTAAGCTGGGATGAGGAAAGTCTACATGTTTACCTGGTGCACCTATAAATCTGGGTGGCAAAACACCCCCACACAAACTGTTGCTGACATAAAAGGTCTTGCTGCAACCTTCTGAAATAATCCCACTGAAAGCTGCTCAATTTGAGCTTTTCTTAATAACAGAGAGAACATATAATACCTTCGTGGGTCCAGTTCATGGTCCTTGGATCCAGTCACTAACTCCGGATGAATTCGCACATGTTCCATCATTGGCTGGGAGGAAGAACAAGGACTTGTTATCAGTGCAGCACCTTTGGATTGCACTAAACCACACAAAGCTGATGAGGAAACCACTGATCCCAAAAGTTCAGAAAGTTACATTTAACAGATAAGGTTAATACATATCACCACAACTTCAAGAGTTGATCCCGACCAAGCTTTCAGTCGAATTGCTCATTTTTATACTGTTTTGTTGAACAGCCCTCAGCTGAATTGGCAAATTAATTGTATTAAATTGGAATATATAGCTATAAATTCCTTGCCTCAGATAATACACAGATGAGCAGCATTTTACCTTGACTACTTCTTCAAAGGTCTCCAGGTTTTCCTTCATACTGTAGTGAGAGCGCAGAAAGGAGACAAAATTGCAAGGATACATTCCATAAAGACGATGAAAGAGAGAATAAACGCTGGCATGAAGATGGACAAGGTAAATCTCTGCCACATGACCTGGAAAAAGTAGTTAGAATCTTTTTCATTACGTTTGAGAAAAGAACAAAAGTTCTAAGAATGCAATCAAAGTACTTTTAAATTTGAAATGTTAACTGGAACAAGTCTTGTGAGGTACAAATTGTCCCTAGTGAAACTGAAGTCTTCTCAGAAAACAAGCAACACTTAGTCATCAGCTCACAGCAAACCCTGAAATTAAGATAAGGACCATTAATTCCAACCAGCGTGATGTCATTCTCAAAGCACAGCATTGTTTTTATTCAAGTTTAAACCTGAAACTCCTCTAGATAGTCAGCCAGAGTAAGACTGAATGATTAAAAAAGGAAACTAAGATTTGTTTCACTTCAAAAGGTAAAAACTAAAAGCTTGTAGCCACCAAAAGCAATCATAGCAGACAAATCTTAGTATTCACCTCAGAAGTTCCAATCCTACTTGCAATGCAGAATGGCTCTCTAAATAGCAGCTCTATGTGCTTAACACAGCATTTGTTCATTCAGCCATGAGCCACACTCACAGATACTGCTGGTGTTAGACATCAGATCCCTTATAACAAACTCAGCAAAGCCAGGGCTCTGAGAAAACCAATTTTATCAACCTTCATGACTACTGATAGTTGCACATTAAAATAAACTCATGTATGTTGCTTCTCTTCCCTCCCCATTTATATCTGGGAATATCAAATTCCCCAAAATCTGCCTCAAACATTAGCATTTTTCCTTCTCTCTCCACTAAGATCAATCTCTGCTTTTCACTGTCATCAGAGCAGTACTTTGGTACAGTGAAATTTCATGCAATAGCAGCACCACATGGAAGATTCTAAGAGACTTCTAAATTCTGAGCAAAGAACTCCCCCATGCTCTCAAAGTACTGAACAGCTTGTGGGTTTAACACATCATTTTCTGTGTTTAAATAATCTCAGACCATTAAGAGTCTCACAAAAGAATGTGCTCACCAACTGCACACCAGTCACAAGGATACTGCTAAACCACAACTGCATGCAACAAAGTTGAAATCTCACCTGGATTCTGCAAGCACCAGGCTGAGAGACGCCCAAAGATACCAAAGAAATCATGAAGGTACTGTTTGCCAGACTGAGGAATCATTGGCAACATGGTTATTAGCACTAGGACACCTGTGGTGAGTACTACTACATCTGTGTCAGTCTGCAAGAAGGGAAAAAACCTGCATTAGTTAAATGTGTTGAACTTCATTTTTTTCCAAGGATGAAGCGAACATTGAATCATCATCATGGAAAAAGTTCTCTATTGAAACAGTCCTTCTGAAACCTACCAGAACTTAATGATCCAAGATTATTGAGCTTTTTCATACAGAACAACTTGAAATAAAAATAGATTTGGGATTCTTGCTCCTACTCTTCTGCTTTTCTGTATAAACACTTGGCTTAGTTAAAAAGGGAACATCACCACAGTTCCACAGCTGAGTAAAAACAATTACTGGTATGTGAAGCATCTTATGTGCCACCTTCCTTCCTTTCCACAGCTAAACACACACAGCATTCAGAGGCTCAGAAACTGCAGATCTGATCAGAGTGTTGGCCAGTTACCAACACAGGGGTCAAAAGTTTTTCTACTAGACCTGGCTGCTGGAAATTTCACCCAGCAGTAATTCAAACAAACTAGAACACCTAGTAATTCCAATGACCAGAACACCTTGGCTTGTGCCACAAGAGAGGGATGTGGCAGTACAGACCTTTGGCTGTGAAACAGAAGAGAGAATCAGATTCTAGGAAAGGACAAAGAAAATGCTCAAACTCTTTCCTTGCTTCCTCAGTTTAATGCACATTTTCTTTGGTAGCTCCTCTGCTTTGTCAGCACAGGGTGCACAGAGCACAGGTCAGGCTGTGGGCAGGTGCTGCTGAGCTCTCTGGATATCTCCCAGGAGCCACTTAAGCTGATGGGACAGTCAGTTTTAAGGAATTTATACTCCTCTGTGTGTCTACAGCTCCTACTCTCCCTCAGTCACAAAACCTATCAGAGCACATTTCCTGTCCATCCCTTCCCTCTGTCCACATCCCCAGCACTTCCACATCTCTGTCCTACTCCCAGCAGCTTTCTGACACATTTCACTCCTCCCTCAGTCACACTGCAAAGGGCAACAGATCTTGTCAGGCATGTCAGGGGTTCCAGTAACAGCAGCTGGAGCTGCTCCTTTGGCAGTTACAAATTTGTGGTGGTTTTGTTTTGAAGAGTGCTGGCACTTGACTGCATCGTGCATTTAAATGTGACTTCATGACTAATGTGGATTCTTCACTATCATAATAAATTCCATTACTGGCAATGCATTCTAGGTCTCAAAGCACTTCTCATTCCTTATTCACTGATACAGTGCTGTACAGTATTATACCTGATCAATCTGCAGATGAGGGGGAAAAAGCCCACAAAGCTTGGGGGAACAGCTACCTCCTTGTAATCCATGCATGTCAGTAGCTAAGAAGGGAAAGTCTGCTAATTCCAAGATAATTTCACCAGGGAATAGTCCACTGCATGGCCCATCTACACTGCAAGTATAGGACACAAATTGAAATTGCACCAGTGGGAAGTTACTGTATTTCTCATTAAGTTCTCATTCAAGATATCCACCAACTTCACCAAAGGCCCTCTTGTTTTTAACTTATTTCAGAAAAGTTTTAATAAACATTCCTAACTCACAGTGACAGTGACTTTTAGAAACAAGATTGTCAGCAATAACAGCATCAGCACAGAGTATTCAGCTGATATTAATAGCACTGTGGCTTAACTAAATGACAGCAAAACAGGAATCAGATGCCTTGCATTTGTATGCAAGTTTACATCAGGTGTTTTGTAGACAGCACTGCCAGTTCTTACCTTGAGACATTTAAGTAATGAAAGCAGCAGAGGTGCTTGAGAAAGTTTGTGTTTCCAAGATGGTTGTCGTCTTATCACATGTCCCAGCAGAGAGAGGGTGGGTAAACGAGTAGCAGCTTTGCCCATATAATCATTAATTTTGTCCAGTAGATGCTGATAAAGGATTTTGCAGAGAGTGGTAGAAAAAGAAAGGTATTTATATTTAACAGCTCTATTCTCTTTTTCACCAGTCTATATTCAGCAGTTTGTTGATATGGAAACTATGGGCATTTTACAAATTTTACAAGATCCCAGAGGAAATAGAACCCTGCAATAACTTTGAGGCTACTGGTAGACAAATGCAGATATACAGGCCAGAAGCAGTCACTGCACTTTAAAATGTTTATAAGTAAATAATAATTAAAAAATAATCTGGGTAGCAGCCAATTTGTAGTGCCATTTCCAATCTATTTAAAATCCTGACTTGCTCTCAAAATACCAAACTTGTTTTAGGCTAACACATCCTGCAGCAGGAGCACTGTAAAGAGACAACAATAATCCTCCAAACCCTTTCCTTTATAGACGTTCTTTGCTTAATTGGGTCAATTTAAGCAACTCAACAAACAGAGACCTCTGAAGTTTTTTTAAAGCTTAAACTATTCTTACTACTGATATACTACATCTCTACAGCAAGGTAACTCTACACCAGAGTGGAACCCCTAGAGTTTTAACAGATGCTATTTAAAGGCTGCTTCAACACCAGGCTAAAATCTGCCATAACAAGATATTTCTTTTTTTTTTTTTTTTACCTTGTCATGAGGCTCTTGCAGGGTGGACAGAATATGCAGTGCCTGCTGAGAATTGGTTTCCAAGTAATAGTCCACCAGGTTGTTGACAAGCATAGGCCCACGGTCTGTCAGTTTGGGGACAGCAAGGAAAGAACCCAAAAACATTCTCAATACACTAAAAACGAAGCACTTGCTACAAGGATATTGCAGAACTTTTAAGCAACTATTACACAACTTCTAACATAAAGCAGTCCTTGGTGTTTAGCAGACCTTTGGGAAAATGAGACCTCTTGACTACATTTCCTGGTTCCAAACCATTCAAGCGATTGCACTGAGCTCAGGGAAAGGAACCAGGTTTTAAACAACCAACAATTCCTGTCCAACCATAAACCCTACAGGTAGCTGAGCTACAAGGGTGCTTTACCCAGTAAAGTGCTCAGGAGTGACTTGATGTTCTCTCCCTTCAGCAGATAAAGGAGAGCAAGTTCAGGGACAAGGACATTGGTAATGCTCTCATGCTCTGAAAAGGCTCTGTCAGCACAAGTGATGCCTCAACAGCAGCAATCACTTTTCACAAAGTCTAAATCCGTTGTTTTGTTTGGGAGTAAGGTATTTTTGGTTTTTGTTGGTTTTTTTTTTTTAATTAACAAAATCCCACTTGTTCCCATTATATGGGTGACACCTAATTTTTTCTAGATACACTTGACAAAGAAAGTTTCATCAGCTCACACTTGAGGCTCTGCCTCAGGAAAAGCCAGTCATTTTGTAATAGTGTTTTAACAATTATGTAACAGACCTTCCAGGAGCCATTAAGCACAATGGACTGAAGAGAAGCCTCAGTCCTTAAAGCAATTTCAAACTCAAATATCAAGAGTTTCTTTCGAGCTGCATTTGCAAAGACAGTGTTTGATAGAAAAAAAACCACACATGGTTCTACCTTTATTGATGTAAAAGCAAAACCCTTCCCAAAGCTACACAAAAGGATACATACCACAAATGAGATTATCTTTGAATGCAGCTGTTATATCTTCCAGGACACCCAGAATTGGAGAATCCAGCATTGAGAGGAGCTCACCAACATTTCCTTGCTGTGCCATGATGCATGTACTGACATGAATGTGGAGGTTAAAACTTCAAGAAGTTCTTCATTGGTGTCTTCCTACCAGACTAGGATAGAAGAGACAGCAGATGAGTGACCTTTTCCCTTTCCATATAAAAATCTCTCATCTCTCCTATTGCTTTTCCACACAAGTGCCCATTTAACACTGAGAGAATTGTTAGGGTTTCTATACCTGCAATAAAAGCTGGAAGAGTTTCCAAAAAGCCAATGAGTCATGAGCAGGGCTTTTTTCATGTTTTCACAAAGACATTAATCTGTTTTGCAGAAGACCTCAGAATCTAGACTCTCAGAGCATTCTCTTACCATATTTTTCTTTTTTTTAATTTGCTCTCCAGGTCAGTAAACTGAAGCTAAAGTTTTGAATTAAATGCAAAATGCTCCCTGAAATCCCTCCATTGCTGACTTCTTACAGCAATTCCTGCTCAAATCACCTCTGCATAAGACTAAAATCTGGAGAAAATACACATCTCCAGATCCTTCTCCACTCCTGTGACCAGGTCAGGAATTCACTGCCCTGGGCTCTGCATTGTTGCACCCTGAGAGATTTGAGCTTTAAGACTTTGTAACATGGCCAGGCTGCAGCTGTTGGGAAACTCAAGCAGGGCTGCTGCAGCTGCTGCTCCTGGGCAGCCTGAGCACACCAAACACAGCCTGAGCAGCACAGCACACCTTGGCTTCACTCGTGGGATTTGTGATCACAAACTCTGCAGTGAAAAAACTGCACCAAGTATTGAATGCAACAGTGTGCAGGTACCAACTGGTCAGCTGCACAGTGCTAAGTGGGACCAAATCTAAGCCATGTCAGGCTTTTAAAATGGCTTCTTTCCAGCACCAGAGGCATTCAGGTGCCACATTGACCTACCTACCACAGAATGAATCAATTTTTATTCCATCCAGAAGAATCCTATACCAAACCTTTCCCAGTGGAAGAACAAATCTGGCTTTAAATCACACTAATATTATCAGTAAGGATTTCTTCTTCCCTCCCACTCCAAGTTAGAATACATTTTTCACTTCCCCCATGGAAGGCAAGACTGACACATACCAAGTTTACACACAAAATTGTTTTTCTACTGCAGTTGTGTTTACAGCACCTGTTCTGTGGATGAGCTGAGCTTCTGTCTGCAATGCTGTCAGCCACACACCTTTCATGATCACTAATAAAGAAAAACCAGAAAGAGGTTAAGAAAAGGCATAATTTTTTTCTTCCTTATCACACTAGGTGTATGTTCAGAACATCACTAAGTGTTTTCCACAGAACAGAAGAGTTGTGCATCCCCTGCATGAGAACAGTCAGCCCTCAGTCTGAAAAACACCCAAAGGTGCTGCAGTTGCCTTTCCAGAAGTGTCCACAGGTTAAGCTGTGCAATTACCTCAAACTAGATGGTTTTCACAAGACCGTGGTTTTGTACTGTGACCTTTCAAAAGCTGCTAATGTTTTATTTATGGCAGGTAGAATCTTACACAGAAAGAATTCTTTTCCATTCTGAACATACAGTAATTTAAGCTTTTAAATTCTATTCAAAACATTTTTAGGCATTAGCCAAGGACCACAGATCACTGCTCTGTTTTAAATGATAATGCTGTAATTACATATATACATATTACTTTCTTGAATATTTATGTTTCACAAAGTCACTGGACAGCAGGAGTTAACGTGTCCACCAGTAAACTTTGTCATTTGCAACATATCACTCTGCAGTTGCAGAACTGCCCAAGGTCACTTTTCTTAGTGGCACCAGACATCAGCTTACTTAACCTGGCACTGATTGCAAATTCAAAGGTGATAATATGGCACCACATTCCCAACTGGCATTTCAGTAGCAACAAACTGGCTGGAGCATTGCAGTAATCACCACTGCAGAACATAAAACCAATCAGCCTCAGTTTTCAATGATCATGACTGAATAGTCCAAATGAAACTTCAGGTCATGTACAAGCAGCCAGCAGAGTCTGATCACTGAAGTGTTTAGATTTAAATGCTATTTCCTTTCTAGTCTAAAGCTGGCAAAATGCTAAACCTGCAGACTTAAAACTGGCTGGTAGTGTGAGCAAGACTTGGATAATAATAGAACAGAGACTTGGGGTGAGGGAAGTTGCGTTTTACTGAAAGCAGAACGGATTTATGCTTTTCATAAAATCAGAGCTGGCATTTGTTGTGGTTTAGGATTTTGGTTTGGGTTTTTTGGTTGGTTTTTTTTCCCCTGCATTGTGCAGACTCCCAAGCTTCAAGTCCTTCCTCAAAGCGCTCGCTGTTTAGAAGACAAACAATGCTCAGAGAGTGACACCATCCTTTCAAAAGGTTTAAAGCCACACATCCATGCAACCTAAGAAGTCAGCCTTCCACTCTGTCAGTCATTTTGAGGAATCAACTGCTTTCCCCATTTCTAGTAATCCTTATAATATTGAATTGACTCAATGACTGCATTTGCAACACTGTATGGGGAAGCAGCTCACTCCAAGAAATCTATTCCTTCATTTCTGAGAACATATCTTTCAAACAGCCTTGCTGGCCCTCAATTTCTATCAGGACACAGTCTCAGCTATGGTTAAGCAATGATTTCACCAGCTTCCTAAGCAACATGAATTAGTTGTTTAAAGTCTTGTTAACAAGAGATGGATGGCCACACCCCCAGAGCAACTGCAAGCAAAACCTGTTTTGAGAATTAAAGCAGCAGAAACACGAGTCTCTGCTTTTTTTTTTACCCCATAAAAACCTTGTCAACTCTCTTCTCTTTGATTCCCATCCGATACCAGTGAAAAGAGTGATTTTTTTCTTATTTTCCTTGAGCAATATTATTATATTGGACCAGATCTTTGCCACACCAGTAAAAACCTCAACAGCAGTTTCACTGATTCTGATATTGCCAGAAGAAAAGCTGCAGCGTGGTGAAATCATAAAACACACTTTTGGAGAGACTATGGATGGGTTCTGGAAGTCAGGCTCAACAATACCTCTGCAGACAGATGGGGAAAACCCCGGTTTAAATGTTGAGCAGGTAAGAGGATTTCTAACTTTGTGCCATTGTGCTGGCACGCACAAAGCTGCCATCAGATAAGGGCGAGGCTGATAAGGCGAGCTCAGCTGCTGATAACGACACACACGTAGGTAACGGATCATTTCCCAAGCTCCCTGACTAAAACAGATGGCTGGAGTGACCTTGTGCCAATAAATCCAGCATCGTTTATTTAAACTCGTCAATCGTGCACTGGAATACTTTAAAGTGGAGCAGTCTCCACTCCAAAAGTATTCAAAATATTAATAAAAGTATTTCAAAGCACATCTCAAAATGGGGCAACGTTACACACAGGTGCCTCCTGAGGTGGAAGTTTATCTGAAGTTACACCAAACCAGTCGATGTTGTCACCTCACTGCACACAAGTGACTGCAACTTTAAAAAAAGCAAATCACAGCTTTCTCAAGGTAAAGACATTTGTCATTTTAAACTCTAAGTAAGACTGAGATGCTCCAAATTTGTGCCCAATACAAATGAACAAGCCAGGAAATTCCAGCAATAGTCTTAAATCATGTCACACTTTTTTCAGGCAAAGGCAGCTGAATAAGTAGTTTACAGGCAACAGGCTTTTAGTCAGAAAACGTCGTGTTCTGGCAGATGAAGTTCAGCTCCTGGTGTCAGTGTGATTTATCACAGTCCCACCAGGAATTTGTGATGTGATTTTCAAATCTTGTAGATAAGCACAGGCCAGGTTAAGGGGCTCCCAACACCTTGTGAAACAGCAGGATCAGCCAGGGACTGTCAGGGTATTTTGTATCTGGAATTGATACTTGTGCAGTGAACAGGACATCCCTGACACCTTTACAGTATCACATCACCAGCAGGGCTTTCTGCTCAAATACACAGTTACAAGATGAGCCTCTCTAATGCTTCCATCCCCAGAATTGCAATCATTCCCTCATCAGAAGAATTTCCACACCCCTGCAGCCATTCTTGTAACTAATAGGATTAAAACAAATAAGTTTTCCATGTGATTTCAGTCACTGACTCTTTACTAACTTTTTAAAACTAATTTTATACAAAAGATTCAAAGTACTTGGTTAGTAAGGAGTAGAAAAAAGTCTGTTGAAGTACCTTTTAAAATGCAACATTTTAATCTCACTGGAAAATATCACACCAACAGCACTTCTTACATTAAACAGCTTTCTTTAAGATATACTTAGTAAAAAGTATTTAAATACCAATACAGCTTTGGAGCCATCTTATAGAAGGAAAAGGAGAAGCCAACAAGCCAAGAACCAAGTCTAAATTTACTTGTTTTCAGTAGATGACTTAACAACACAAAATAGTTTTAGCTACAATCTCGAGACAAAGGGAGAGACTGTAGAAATATTAATTGGAAAAGGCTAAACAGAGAAAGAGACAGCAGAGTATTCCCAAAGATTATGACTTCTCTAAGTATTTCTGTCAAGAGAAGATGTTCTTCTGTTCAGTGTATTTTTATCCCAACCCAAACGAAAAAGCAGCTGGCAGCGCCAGTTATGCTGCTCGCAGAGGTGGGGAGGAGGGGGACACACCACGAACACACCCTGGGCCTTTGCTGCATCAACACCCAAATTCAGACACCAGGAGCACCTACTCTGGGGGATCAACAGCAGCATTTTCTCTCTCATCATTAAGCAGCAGTTCAATTTAGGGTGTGCCAGTAAATGGTTATTGCTCCCTCTGCCCCAAGAGAAAAGGGGATTTCAACACCACAGCACCAGAACCTCCAGATTTACACTTTTCCATCTGATTTCTATTGCAGGTGAGGTCAGGTCACATCCCCAGGTATTGCTTTGGCAAAAGCCATGAACGAGGACAGAAGGATTTTACAGCAATTGTGTTCAAAGAAAAATTCAGACTGACAGCACAGCAGCCCTTTTCACTGACATCTTTGAAATGTTGGTCATGAAAGGATTAAGCCTCACCCCCTCCCATCCACCACACAAAAACTGAAGCCCAGTTTTATGCTTCCTAACCATGCCCAATCTTACATTTCCCTCAGTTAAACTGAACATTGCCATTATACAAGTGACATAAGCAATGAATGAAAAGTTCCAGCAGAGAGAAAAACCATTGGTAGCATAGGAAAGCAAGCAGCTGATAATTCCCTTTTTCACCACCTCGAAATAATAACCCTAAACATTCTAAACCTCATTTCAAACTGATCACTACAACTGGCAATACAATCAATTTGATTTATTTATTCATCTTTAAAGAATGAAAGTGTCTGGCTTCTTCTTATAGCAAATATTTTCCCGGCTATATTAAGATCTGATACAAGATTCCATAACTAAACTAAATCATTATTTATAGTTATAACTTGATATTATACACATTCTCTTGTACTTTGTTACAGGTGCTTAACTGACATGAGAACAGAAATATCACAAAAAAAACCCAGCAAGCCCAAACAAAGAGAAAAATAATATTCAGCAATATTTAAGATTCTTTGGACTCTATGCTGTGCTAATACACTATTGCTAATTACTACTCATCACATTTCTGTCAGAGGGAAAATTGTTTAAAAGCAATCCATGTCATAAAAAGCCCAAACATGGGAGGGCTGTCACTTCACCCTCTGGCAGAAGCCAGGAGAACCTGCCAGCTACTAAAGGGAATCAGGGAATAATTGCAATTCCCTACACACAACTGCATATATTAATAGCAAATAAATAAATTAGAACAAGTCCTGTCTTTCTAGAACAATTTAATTAACACTATACACAGAAAGTCAGTCCAACTATGGAATCTTTTTAACTACAAACAGGTGATCAGAGAGCTCTAAACTTGGCACTAACACAAGGACTGAGACTCCTAAATCTCTGCAGCATTTTTTTTTCCCCCCAAGAGGAATCTTTTAAAATATTCACAGAGTTAGGCAGCAATTCAGTAAACCTTGAAACCACTGCAACCTATCTATTGTGTTCATCAAGGCTTTTTAAGTGCTCCAAGAAATAAACCCAGCATTACACAGAACAATAGCAAATGATGTGTAACTGCAAAGTAAAAACAAAACGTGAATAATGCCCAGGAAAGTGACAGCAATTCACCACTGGAAGAACTTTACTCTGGATCTTAATGTGCTACTCAAAGAAATGCTTATGCTAAGAAAGGAAACATCATTACTTGTCCTCATTATGTTTATTAAACTACATGAACATATAATACCAGACACTAAGCTGGAACATTCTTTTTTAAATACACACCTGTCTGCAACTTGCCACAGAATCTGGGACCCTCCCCTGATTCCACCACTGCAAAGTGCTTTGATTATTGAATTTGCTTATTACTGAAGAATCTCAGAATGGTTTGGGTTGGAAAGGACCTTAAAGGCCATCAAGTTCTACTCCCTGTCACGGGCAGGGACACCTTCCACTATCCCAGGCTGCTCCAAGCCCCAGTGTCCAACCTGGCCTTGGACACTTTGAGAGATCCAGGGGCAGCCACAGCTGCTCTGGGCACCCTGTGCCACGGCCTCATCACCCTCACAGGGAAGAATTTCTTCCTAATAAATAAAAAAGTATCTTTTCCAAATACATATTTGTGTGTGTGTGCACCATGCATGTGTTACAGGCCATTCAATTTGCACAGAGGCTGAATCACATCCCCAGCTCCTGTCAGGGCTGACAAGAAGGTGCCTGGCAGTTGGAAGAATTTCAGGAATCAGGACAAGTCAACATCCCAGCAGTCCAGCTGCAAATAGAGCCAGCATTCATTTTAAACTACAAATAGTTACTGAAAACAAATATTTGTCCAAACACCAAAACATCTGCAGTTGGCCAGTACATTTCACATGGGAACCCATTAATAATGGGACTTTTTTAGTGATTATAAAGGTAACAAAGAGTTAAGGTGTCAGGATTAAACATAGGCAGAGATAAAATCATTTTAATTAAAGCTTATCTCATGACACATTAGATATTCTGACTATATTTTCATGGGTATAAGTCCATGCAATTCCCCACAAATGCAGTTCTGGCTGAACTGGGCTGCTAAAAAACCAGAGCAAATGAACAAACAAAAACAAAGCAAAAAGGGTTTTCACTGAGTAAAGGATTTTAAACCCCTGATTTAATTTTAAAACTTCAGCGTGGCATAGCTGTTTCTGATAAGCAGAGTACCTCACTGCTGCTCAGCAAAGACAACAGCAGATAGATGGATTCCCAAGGTTTGCACTGATTATTAAAACTTCCAGAGTTTTCAAAGATTTACTTTCTAGTTGTTCATACACGTAAATTGAAGAGGGATTTTTTTCACCTAATGGGATCACTTCAGTAGCACTTTGATTCTGACATATTTCCAACAACTATCTCCTGAAGTTAATGTCAGGAAACTGCAGGATCAGACCACACAAAGAATGAAAACCTGTATTAGCACCCACTGGAAGGTTCTCTGGAAACAGCAGTTCTGGAAAGAGTTCTGCACACAAAACCTGATCCCGGTTTCTGGGTCATTTCCAGGGGTTTTGAATCATACATTCCTTTAAGGCACGTTCTTCCTTTCACTCATTGCCTTGTAAAAGATTCATTAAAAAAACCCCAACCCTGAAGAGCAAGGAGAGAGGCTCTGCCCAAACTGATAAAACAATGACAGAGGCTGCATCCATAGCAAACAAAGGGTGAAAACTTCAGAACTGCAGCCTTCCAAGCTCTTTGTGATAACAGGAAGCAAAATGTTTTATTGTAGAAGTAAACAACATCCTGACTTCACATTACCTACCCAGGAGCAAGGAAATGAGAAAAGCCTTCCTCACCGAGAGGACAGACTTTAACAACTGCTTTATTTAATGCCCAACCCCGGACAAGGGAACCTCCTCAGAAGTAACCAAGGCAGGGGAAACCTGGAAATCGCTACTCAGCCTCTGCAATGAGGGTGCTGAGCCTTCTTCGATAAAAAGCGCAGAATTAAAGGGGCGCTTTGGCTGGTGGGGGCACCCTGCGAGGGGGGGGAGGCAGCGCCCCAAGCCCCC
>VXBI01007230.1:30554-61492 GCA_013397375.1 Toxostoma redivivum
CCCTGCGAGGGGGGGGAGGCAGCGCCCCAAGCCCCCCGGAGCAAGTTTGTCTGGAAGGAAGAAAGGGGACAGAGGGGGACAGGAAAGGGGACGGAGGGGGAACATCACCCCCCCGCCTTCCCCATCCCCCCGACCCCTTCCCTTTCTCCTGCCGCCTCCTCCCCCAGCCCTTTCTCCCTGCTCCCCCGCTCATCTCTCTCCTTTGCCTCCTCCTCTCTGTCCTCGCGGCTGTCCCCGGTGTCGCCGTGGCGGTGGCGGCGAGGGGTGGCCGGGCGCACTCACCTCTCCCTCTCTTCCTCTCAGCTGTTTACCACTCCGGGCTCCTCCGGCCCACAGGGCGCCGCCATCTTGGCCCTGCCTCCCCCTCCCATCACAGCGCTTCGCCCCTCGGATCCCTCCGCCGCACAACCTAGTCCCGCCTCACCGCCCCGCTCTCCGCTGCCTGCCCGGCTTCTCTCCCGCTCCGTCCCCGCCCCGCTCGCCCCTCCCGCCTCACGGGACGTTCTCACCGCGGGGGATGAGCGGGGGTCGAGCCCGCTGCCGCCGCGCCCCCGCGGAGTCCCGCGGCGGAGGGATCTCGGCGGGGTCAGCGCTGCGGCGGGCGGAGGTCGCGTGATGCGGGGGGCGGGGCCGCGCGCGGGCGGTAAACAAGGCCCGGCCCTGAGGGGACGCGGGGGTCGGGTCTGGGTTTTTTTTTTTTTTCGGTTTTCCACTGAGAGTGCTGTGCTAAGTGCGGGGATGTGTTGAAAAGGAATAAAAAAGCGTCTTGGAAGCGATGTGTGCGGAGCGCTGCTGAGGGGGCACGGCGCTGGTGGCTCCCGGACGGAACCCCCGGGCGCGCGCCCCAAATCTCATTGATTTTCATTGATGAGCGTGCAAAGCTTGTGTCCTTCTCTTGTTTTTTTGATCCCTGAGGATTTATTAATCCAAACCGCGCACACAAGGATTCTATCTTTCTTTTTGTTTTCTTCCTCCCCCCTTCAGAATGCAGCAACTATAGAACACAAACATCCCATCCCTGCAGATAAAGGTTAATCTTTCCCTGTGGAAAATTCAGGGTAGGAGGGGAGAAAGGAAATTACCACGGGGAAGGATCTTCAGCCTTGGGGTTTTGTATGCCACGTGCAACAGGTTTAAAACTCAGCATTGGAGTCCCCAGGCTGGTGGGATCTCTGTTTTTCCTTCTCCAAGGAGGAGCAGCTCCACAAGGGACACACCGAGGGTGTGCTTGATCTGACTCCGGAGTCTGCATGGATTGTCCCCAGATCCCAGCAGGAATCACAGGCAGCGAATTTGCAAGGTGGAAATGAGGTCCAAGGGAAGAAAAGCAGATTATAGCCCCAGTTGAGGGGGATGGGTTGATTTTTAACTTCTGCAGCAGTTTTTGTGTTTCCCAGCTCTGATCCCTGCAGGACTGAGATAGTTCCTTCCTGCTGCACCTGCAATGGGTCATCCTGCCTCATAATGAGATAAGAGTTGCTTGGAGCCAGCATATTTTTAATCTATTCCTGCCTTGTGCCTGGCAATTAATATTTATTATGGTCTGGACAGAGTGATGGTAATTATTTTTTTCTTGATGTGCAGAGGACATGTTTGTTTAATCTGCCACAGAAAAGAGTGGAAATTAAGATGAGCTCCAGAAAAGAGCTGGAAGCAATTAGTAGTGTTATTTTACTGGGACTTAATTGCTGTAACAGTCAAATTGACAAAGAAAACATGGATGCTGTAGCAGGGGTTTGCTGCTGGATTTGAAAGGAGAAATAACTGCACTAAAAGGGACATGTTATGTTGTAATTAACCTGTTTGTTATTACTGAGCTGTACATTTAAAAATCTGTTTACTTAGGATGCACTGGAGCATATGACACGTAGTAAGCACTCACAGTAGCACACAAAATTAAAATGTCCTTGTGTGCAAGCAGGGCTCTCTACATTCCCTGTGGCCTGTGTGGGTCAGGGCCAGGACAAGCCTCTGGGAGTTCAGATAAGCTCTCTGTAGCTCTGCCTTCTCTGCTGAGCCTGAATACAAGAGAACAGGGAAAATGATATCAACAGGAAGAACATAAAACAAGAATGACCACACGGGGTCAGCTCAAAGGTTCTTCCAGCCCCAAATGCACCTCTAGCTCTCTGGGTTTATAATTCAGCTTGTGTAAGTCACTTTTTGATGGTGCTTTCAGTGGAGACATGAAGAGAAGCCATAGACAGAAATCCAAGGAAGAGTAGAACACAACAAGGCAAGCTGACTGCACTCCCATCCTGCACCTTTTGGCTCTACAGGAGTCCCTGAAATTAAATAAAGGGAGAAGGAGTGGGTGAGAGCTGGAGAAACCACAGCAGTGTCCCTATATCCCTCCAGGTTTTGCAGTGTGGTGACATTGGTCCTGAATGAGAGTTTCTGTGCCATTAGCTCAGAGATCAATCTGTCTGCACTTATATCTGGGCCTTGTGAGCTCATGGCTACCTAGGGACACAGAAGAGCTGGTCCAGATGTTACTGACACTGGAGATGGAGGCAGCTTCCTTTTCCACAAAGCTGTACCCAGTGCTCCTGGCAGCACCTCTGAAATCAGCTAGCTGGGGTGGTTTTACTGAACATGGAATTTTAAAGTAGCCTGGAAGGGATGTTAAAGATTTTGACACAACTAATTTTCTAAGGGTTTTTTTTGTGTGTGGTTGAGTTACTTTGGCTGTCTCAAGTTTAAGAGCCACATTCTGCAGCCATTTGCACTTTGTATCAATGGGAAGTCTGAACTCAGGGGTGCTGGCAGAAGCCAGCTCCAATGTTTCATCAAATAACATCTCAGTCCTTTTTAGCAGCTTGTCATTTTCCTGTTTTGTTTAATTCCTGTAACTGTCTTCATACAAAACCCTGAAGCTGCAGTGTACATTTCGGGTTTCTGTTACAATGCTTGTTTTTGTAGCGGGAAATGTAATCCCTCAAATGCCTGTGTTTAAGAGGATGCAAATCAGCTTCCAAGCACAATGCCTTGGGAACGTTTCTTTCATGCAAAACCTGGCTAGATAAATATGGAGGGGAGGAGGGAGCAGGAGAAGGGATTGTTCACTTCTATAAACAACAAGAATTAATTACGCTCGGTAAATGACAGATGGGTTAAGATCAAAATCTGAATCTTTCTCAATGCGGGTGAAATCCACGCTCCTATCTCTGAGTTGCATCAACCCCATTGCACAGCCTGGCCAGTGCCATGGGGCAGTGCCACAGCTGTCACTCGTGCCTGTGCTGGCACAGCACTGGGGACAGCAGGCTCTGCCATGGCAAGGTGCAGAATCCCTCTGCTCTCAGCCCCGAGTGTCCCTGGACCACATCTGCTCTGTCAGGGAAGCCCCAGCCTCCCCCTGGGCTCGGGGCAGAACAAAGGTTGTTCCTTCCTGGTGTTCCCCACCCTGAGCTGCAGCAGGAAAAGGGACCCCGCAGAGCCATGCAGCTGTAGGAAGCAGTGAAATGCATTTGGGAGCTCACAGGGAGCAGGAAAGCTCCATCTCCAGAGGAATTTTCCTGCTGGTGACAGTCCAGTACTCAGCACACAACAGCTGCTGTGCACTTATTTACCTCTGGAATGATAAATTCCTTGGAAGGCATCTCTGCTCTCTCAGATCCACCATGCACAGAGAGAGCTGTGAGCACAGGAGGGGACATCTGAGGGCACACACAGCTCATGCCACTGTGCACCTGCACAGCCAGGAGGGTTGGGATAACTAGAGAATAGGTGCAATCAAGGAATTACTCCCCTTCTCTCTCTCCCAGGTATTTGGGGATTTCAGCCCTCTTTGTCTGTCTCCAAATAAGAGAGATACCCAAGGATTCTAAATGAAAAAACTGTTCTCCAGCTCCTGTTCCTACCTGTGCTAGAGAACAACCTGGGGACTCTGCCCTGCTCCATCCTCCCTCCTTCCACTGGGCCATTACTTGGACACTCAATTATTTCACATTTGCAAACCCATTCTCAAACCTTTTTTGAAAAAAATCGATAGAAGTGCAAATTCTTATTATTGCTCTTGAAGAGCTTTTTGCAAAGCTGTTGTTAATGAGCTTGCTTAATGAGCTTTCTTAAATCTATATTTATACCCTGTATACAGCTGTATATAGATAGAGCAATGCCTAAAATATGTGTGGATTGCACACACATATGCCTGGGAAAATGAAGGGTGATTAACACACATCTTCTTCAGTTATACCGTGCAAGTATTTATTCGTTTTTCCTTGGAAATTGGAGAGATAAAAGATCCATTCTGGAATAAAATAATTCTGTGCATATGTGCTCGATGGTTTTGTTTATGAGCCCCAAGTATGTGAGTGTGTGTGTGTGTGAGACAGATGGTGTGTCTGTTTGTGAGAGATATGATGCAGGGGATGAATGTGTGTAAAAATACAGGTTTCTTAAGGGCTTTTTTAATTTTATTTTTTTTTAAGGAAAAGGCAAAATAACAAATGCCTGCTCAGTACATTATTTCCTGTGTCATGCTTTTTGTCAATATGACAGAGGAGTATTCCTGCAGAAGGCAAAGCTGCCCTCAAAAGTGAAGGGTGCTGCCCCCAGGGCTTTGAGCTGGGCATCGTGAATTCTCTTCAAGTTGTCAAAGTCCTGGGAAGTTTTGATAAGCAAATACTTTCTGGGCTCTGCCTCTTATTGGCTGTTTCTTCACCGCCAGATTTTGACACAAATAATCTGATTGAAAAATCAGGGAGGGGAACAGGGGGAAGAAAAAAACAGAGAGAAAAAAGGAGAAGTATCTATTTCAGCCGACTGCGACCAAGTGAAAAAGTGGAAGAGGAGTCCCGAGAGAAGAGGACGTCTCGCTTGTCTGGGGAGATTTCAAGGCAAATCCAGTAAAGCAAAGTCCCTCAAACAGGTGATTGATTTATTCTTTTAAACACTTTTAATTGCATTTGGTTTTCTCATTTTTCTGATATGTTTTTCTAAGCTTTTTTCCTCCTTCTTCTTCTTCTTCGCTTGTGTCTGCAAATATGTAACATATTCCACTGCCTAAGCCACTTGTCCTGAGGATTCCTTTATGGTAGTAGTTCACCTGACTCATTTGAATTGAACCTTTTGAAATTATATGCCATGTACTTCACTTTTACACATGGAAATGATAATAGAACAAAATATAAGAGATGTGACAATGGTCTCAGGTACCTGTGTCCCAGCCAGCTGCATCAGCAGGAGCTGAGGAGTTTTCGACTTTGCCATTGAGGAGAGGGAAACTCTGTTTTTCCTTTTAATTGCTCTTTTATAGGGCCAGACCTTTACATTCAGAGAGCAGCACACCTCTGCTGCCATTACCTGTGCCAGTTCTTGTAGGTGACAATTCCTCTCTCATTCAGGATTTTTGCTTCAAATCCATCTTTTATTATTTTTCCACCCTTTTAAAATATAGGCTGATTAATCTAACAATTTTTAAGCATATGGAATTAGCTATTTATAGACACTTCTCATATCACAAGATTGATTCTAGACATTAATGATTTGCGAGTTCACATAGAAATTGCATCTGTACATTAAGGAGATCTGGAATTTGGGAGACTGCACTGTGTAAATTCCATGCATGGAAGCCTAAGGCAAAGTTTCCCAAAGCCAGTGGCATTCCCAACATCACAGGGAGCTATGTGAGCTTTCCAGAGAACAAGTGCTGCAATTACAGTGTAAATATTTTTTCTGGGTGTTGCAGCTGTACCAGCACTTCTGTTCAACTTCTTGGACAAAATTTCCACCATAAGTTGCTGCCCCTGCTATAATGTCCATTTATCCAGTCTTACCACAAGAATTAAAAATGTCCTGTTTATTTTCCCAATTAAAAAGTCGTGTTTAAATTACTTGCCCCAAGTACATTTGATTTTGCAAGGGTGGACTAGTGAAGAAATTATTAATTTAGTTGTAAACAGCTGAAATTCTTTTAAATTTGACTTTATATTTAAAGAGTCAAGAATCCCTAAAACCTCTTAGTTTATTTTATTTGGGCTCTTAAACCACAGACATGTCGTGCTCTACTTTGCACGTTTTTTGTTCAAAAATGTAATCTTTTGAAAGAGAAACTATTCTGTGGTTTTGGAAGTTTCACTTTTTCCAAAAAAAAAAAAGAAGGGAAAAAAAGAAGGAAAAGGACAATATTAAGATATAAATATAAATAATACAAATTAAGAAATGGAAAGGGAAAAGCCCTTTTTAGCCTAAAACTTTGTATGCTCATCAGTTTATCTGACAATGTGGTGTAATGTACTACAAGTGAGTACAATGCCAGATTAAATTTAATGTTTCATTGAGTGTAGCAAGAAAAGCATTCAGTCTCTACAATTAACCTTGGAAATCTGAAAACAGAATTACTTGAATTTAGAGAAAAATACAAGTCAGCTTTAGAATGCAGCTTTCACTGCAAATTGGGTTCAGCATGGCACAATCCTGTCCCCACCAAAGGCTTTGTAACCTAATTCACCGAGAGCATGAATTTCCTCTAAACTACATCAAAGGACAGTCCTGTGGGTTTGGGTGCTGAGAGCTGTCGTGCAGTGAAGTGAGAGTTAGGGCTTCATGAGGAACATAGGATCCAGTAAAAAGAGGATCGTGGAGTCACAGGCTACCCCTAAACTAAAAACCAAGCCCATGTGCAATATTTCAGTGTCCCATTAGAGTTTTACCTGGGATACTCTGCAAAATCATCCAAAAGCATTGCTGAGGATGAAGGAACTTGGAGTTTGAACATGCAGATGCTGGATCTGCTTTCAGATTTGACTGGAGAATTTATAACTGTTGAAAGAAACCCTTCTAAGGTGCTTCAGGTGAGGTACCCAAAATAGTGAAGCTGCTTTTTTCCCCTTGGCTCCTGCTGTCTTTTCCTCAGGGCACGTTATAACATTATTATACAGCTGCATGAATGGCAGGCTAATAGCAATGTCAATTCTAGCCACCTACTGGTTTTGTGTCCTATATTGAATTAATAAAAATGCCAGAACACTTCCATTTTGGATGGGCACTCCTGCCCAAGCAATAAATTCCCTTGTACACTTACCAGTTCAGGTAGAAACTGCTGCCACAGGGGCTGAAATGAACAGACTCCAAAAAAAGAAAGTTTAATTTTCAGCAAAAGGTTGAAGCTAAATTCTGTCAGAAGCTTCAATAACTCTAAAACACAGCAGGGTGCAGGGTCCCATTGTCCACAGCACTGCTTTTCCTGGGAAATACAGTGAGCCATTAGGAGCAGCTGATCTCTTGTTACAGATAATCTGGAGTTTCGAGGAAAAACAGTCCTTTTTCCTCCCACAATCTCTGCTTGTAGCTTTCCTGTAGTCTGGTTGTGTGAATCACAAAGCCAGTCCAGTGCAGTTGTTAATTAACTCTGCTTTGGGCTCCCAGTTCCTTTTTTTTCTGTAAAATGGGGTGGGGGAAGGTGACTTCCTTTTGCAACGTTCATTCCATTGAAGATGGTTGTGCTCAGTCGTGGCCCTTATCAGCGGGCAGGATACTGGACCAAATTCAACTTTTATACAGGCTGGGGCAAACACATCCAGAAAGAATCTTTTTATTCATGGACACCTCACTAGAAAAGAGGGGCTGTACTTAGTGCTGTCTGCACTTGGCATATGGGCACTGCCATAAAACTTAGCTGGATTGCTTAAGCCACCCATCTCCAGTCCTCTGGTTTACCTGGCTGAGCTGCTAGGCTGCTGCCACAGGATTCTCCAGGATTGTCTAGCCTGAGGACAGGGAGAGTGGCTGTTCCAGCAGGCACAGCTGGATGCAGGCTCTCACCCTACAGTTACCCACTGCCACCCTGGAGGAAGCCCAGGGAAATGAGCTGGTTAATTCAGGCAGAGAAATCTGATGTCTGATGTGAATACCCCTCATTGTGGACACAGTGCTGCCCCACCACATGGGAAAATCCCTGTGACAGGAGTGGAAATTCCAGGTATAAAGGATTTGAGACAGCACTTTAACTTGGGACAGGTCTATAATGCAGGTCAGTGCACAGGTAGCTCAGCAGTGCTGCTGGAATGGGAGGGACACGGGCAGAGCAGAGCTGCAGAAGGGTTATAACCCACTGCAGAACAGAAATGTCCTTGCACTGAGCTGGAGCTATTTCTGTGCCTGCAGCTTTTCACTGGGCAGAAACTCTTTACAGCTCTTTGAATGAGCCTCATTAGAGAGTTCCAGGAGAGCAAAAAGCAGCCGTGTACTTCAGTGCCCCTTCCCTCAAGGGCCTGCTTATGGTTCATCCTCAGTGCTGTTCTGTCCTTTTTCTAAAATTAAATTAACAGTCTGCTCTTAGCCTCAGCTTTCTATTATTCATCTCAAACTACACGTAAATTTCTTGGAAAAAAGATGAAGAAAAACAGGTGAGTCATTTCAAAATCAAAAATGGTTAGAGCCAGTAAGAGTTATCCCTGAAATCATAGCTGGAACAGTGGGAATCCTGGACTAGATTTAAAAAGACAGCAGCATATCCAAAGGCAGCTGGGCTGGGGCACCCTGGCAATCCCCCTGCCCCAGCAGACCTGGTTGTGGGAATCCCACAGCTTTAGGCACCACTCTAAATGTGGCCCTCAGACCTTTAAACATCACCACTGTGCTCTGTAATTATATTTAGCATGAAGGGGTAGTACAGGCACTTCTGAACTCTGGGGAACAGACCTTTCCATCCCTGTCTCTTTGGGATTCCAGGACTGCTCTGTCCTTGGACAGACATTTCATATCATTCCTGCTTAACAGGAACAAACTGTATAGATTTTGGGGGGTTTTCTTTCATAAGTAAGTAGGTTCCACTGAACTGCTCTCAGGAAGGAATAAAACTTAATAACAGTTTCCAGTCAACAGTGAGCCAGGACTTAAATGCTGACTTTTCAAATGAAATATAGCAAGATTTGTTTTTAGTGCCTCTATCCTAAACAATTACGAGGGAAAATGCAAATACACATGCAAATAAGGCACCAGCTGATATTACTGCACACAACATTGTCCCTGTTGCCACCCTGCCTCCACCAGAGCAGTTACCAGCCCCAGGGAGCGGGCACAGGGTGGGCTGGGTTCTGGGTAGCAAAGATAACACATTCATTGCAAGGGAATTTGGTATGATTAAATTTCAGCATTTTATGTTTGTCCCCAACCCGCCATTTCAACGGTCTGTAATATTTGAGTTGGGTCCAAAAGGTGACTTCTCACCCAGCCCTCCTGCTCTGCCTCTGCTCTGTTGTTTGTCAGCCAGAACTCCAACTACTCAAGCAAGAGGGAAACTCTCCACACATCACTCTGCAGGGATTTCCCTGTCTCTCTCCTATTATTGATGTAGTTTCTATCATTATTGTTTATATAATAATTTCACAGTAGAGCCCAGGCCATGGCTTGGAACTGGGCCCTTCCAGGTGCAGCACAAACTCAGACTTTCTCCAATGGGGATCTCTAACCTGTGGTTTCCCCTGTGTGTCCTGTCAGGGAGGAGATCAGAGATGCCTGTCCTGTAGTCAGAGCAGGACTATCAGAGACAGGTCCTGGCTTCCAACGTGTCTTCCACAGGCAGTTTTGGTCTGTAACAGCTCTTGGGTTAAGCCTGTCCCTGTTTCTTTTTCTGTCGTGCTTTGCCTCAGCCTGGAGTAGATTGTGAAGTGTGATTTTTACAGAGTGCACTTAATATGAAACAAGTGGGAAGTTACTCCCCAAGCCACAGAGGTTTACCTGGTGTTTTTCTGTGTTTCATCCCAGAAAGTGAATGGAAGATGCCACGTTCCTTTTTGGTGAAGAGCAAAAAGGCTCACAGCTATCACCAGCACCGCTGTGTGGAAGATGAGCTGCCAGTGCTCACCTGGGGTCCAGTCACCTCTGCCTTCACTGGTGAGTCAATCCATCCCCTGGGCTTGTAGGAACACACTGAGTTAAATCAATAATTCAGTAGGCAGCTAAGGGAGCAGGAGGAGTGAGCTAAAGAACATCCAAGGGCTTCCACATAGGGATGTCGTGTAAGGGCAAGCTGATCCCTTACTGTGTGTCCTTTGTCTACACCAAATCCACACTGATCCTCCCTTTGTTCCCTGGGTTGCTGGGGAGGTTTAAGCTATAAGATGCTGTGTGGAGTTGGTCACATTTGGGGAAAAAAGACCAACTTCAGGCCACTAATAGCTGGGAAAAGAGCTTGCAGTGGGTTGTCAGTGTTCTACAAACTCACAACTCTACCACCTCCATCTCCAGTTTCCTCTGTGTTCACTGCCCACATTCCCTCTGGACTGCATCTTCTCTACCTCAGGGTGTTACCATCTCTTCCTGGTGCTACCACCACCCAACACAGTTCTGCCCATCCCTGCTGTTCTCCCTCTGCTCCTGCTCTCTCGCAGCCATCCAAGCAGTGGCAGGGCCAGGGTAATTATCTTCTTCCTTCAGGCACCATTCAGATTTCTTTATTCAAATTTAGGATCAATTTACCCTTTGTTCTAGCCCTGGCTATCAATTTAGACTCTAGCCCTGAGATAAGTTTGATAAAAAAGAAAGGAGGTAACATTTTAATTTCCATTCCTGCCATCATCCTTTGACCATTTGTTGTGCAGTGGCAGGTTTTGACAACAGATAAATACTGTCCTTCAGCAGATCTGTCCCATCTCCAGCAGAAAGGAGACACATGCTGGACCTCTGTCCATTTTAGATTCTTACTACAAAGTTTAGCAAGGGTTGGTTGTTGTCTTTAAGGGCTGGGACAAGCATGGAGAAATAAATAGGAGTGTGGACAGGAGGAGATGAGGCTCGGTGCATGAGGACTTGCCTCCCCTCTCTGCTTCCCTACTTGGCTGTCCATAAATCCAGGTTAACAATACCCAACTTTCTCAGGAGAGGGGTGGGGAGGTTAATAAGTTAGTGATTGGTAGTTATCCACACAAACGGAAACACTTTTAATAGGGAAATTATTCTTACAGCGTGATTCTAGGGTTGATTTTCTCTAACTGTATCAGGTATCAAGGATCCTATCATCTCATCCTGCTTGGAATTTCCCTTCCTCAGCAATGGGCAGACCTTGAATGCTGATTGCATCACTCAGCACTTCCTCGGGGAATTGAGCATGGGCTGCTGTGCCCAGCAGGGCTTCACACATGAGTACAAAACTCACCTAAACAGACTCTTCTTGTAACAGCAAGAGTGACAGAACTGTGACATAACTGTGACACTGCTCTTTACAGCCACAGGAGACAGGACACCAGAGGACGTCAAGAAACAGGACCTGGGATGTGTGGTTCCAAAACAAGAAAAGGACCCTCCTGAACTGAAAGAAGAAAGTGTCCCTGTCCAGTACCTGAGCAGGATGCTGCCAGGCCCTTCAGCTCAAGGTTGGCTACCCAAAACCCCAACTGCAAAAGAGGTCAGGGCTGAGCTGGTTATGGAGCCCCTAAATCTGGGCCCAGATTTTCAGTATGAGACCTATTTTGACATCAATGGTCAAACTTGCCACAGGCAGAGCTCATCAGGAGCATTCTGTATTTCCCTTTACAGTTCTGGGCTACTACCAGAAAGAATGAAGGATAGTGCTGCTATTCCCAATGAATGAATCTCCCCATCTTAATGCAGCTCTGTGCTATGCTAGGTGCCCACAGGATACTTGTTCAAACATCCCATCAGGGAGGGCTAGGAGGGTTCTTAATATTGCCTTAGCCATAACATTTCCACGGCATTCTTTGCCATAAAGTTTCCTCAGATTGAAATCAAAGTCACAACAGGAACTTTACCTGGGGAATCAGGATTTGAATCAAGGAGAAGTTGCCAACTGCAACTCCCAAGGTCAGGCAAGATGGGGAAGTTTTTTACTTCTAACTTCAGGCAGTGGTGTGACACTCACCTCTCCCTCTCCTTTGCAAACGCAGAGATGGCCATGCCAGGGCTGCAGATCAAGGACTGCACTAACACAGTGAGCACTCCAACTTTCTACAAAGCTGGCTTTTCCTGGGATGCTTTCCACATGCCATACAGCTACCAGCAGATGTCTTCCAGCATGCAGTCAGCCCTGCTGGAGCACCCTGTGAGTCTGTATGGGAGCCACCTCCTGCCAAGCACTGAGCCCCCGCTGGATTACAGCTTGCATTATTCCTCAGACATGGAGACCTTCCACTGCCTGAAGTGCAACAAGGTTTGTGTTGGATGAGGACCTCTGGGATGGGGAGGGCCTGGACTGATTTTCACTGCACACATGAAGCATGAAACACATTCTTCATTTGGTCACACCAAAGCGTGTGGCTCAGAGTGGGGCCTGCAGCCAGGAGAACAAGGCATGGGGAATGCTACAGTTCAGAATTAAACAAAGAGAAGGAATTGAAAACAGAGATGGAGATGCAGCCACCTCATGTCAGAAAAATCACTGGGATTTTGTTTTGCAGGTGTTCTCCACTCCCCATGGACTGGAGGTCCACGTCCGAAGGTCTCACAGCGGGACCCGTCCCTTTGCTTGTGAAGTGTGTGGCAAAACCTTTGGGCACGCTGTGAGCCTGGAGCAGCACACCAACATCCACTCCCAGGTGGGTGGCAAGCTTCCAGAGAACCAGCTCTGGACCTCAGCTCTTGCTTAATCTATTGTAGAAGAAGTGACACTTCCTAGGTTACAAATGTGATGCTTTTCATGTGGCATGCAGTGACAAGGACAGGAGCTCTGAAAACCACAGGTCATAGCTCATGGTCTCACAAATCCCAGACTGCCCTTCAGAATTCCTTGGAAGGGAAGGGAGGATCATTGCTACCCTGCTCTTCTGTGCCTCACCTTCTGCTAAAGGGTGCAGGAGTTTGGATCACAAGATGTGATCCATTTCCATACTTAACCCTCCCTGCATTCCCTTTGTGCTGCACCCAGCATTAGCAGTCCACGAGCCAAGGAGATTTGCTTATCAAATCTAAAATTCTCATCACTCTTCAAGCTCTGTCACATGTCTTGCAGCCTCAGACATCCCATGATTTTCCTTCCCCAACAGGAAAGAAGCTTTGAGTGCAAGATGTGTGGGAAGACATTCAAACGTTCCTCCACCCTCTCCACTCACCTCCTGATCCACTCGGACACACGGCCCTATCCCTGCCAGTACTGCGGGAAGCGCTTCCACCAGAAGTCAGACATGAAGAAGCACACATACATCCACACAGGTGAGAAACAAAATATTCCAGTGACAAAATGACAATTAGAGCCCATCATGCTCATGTACACAGTCCGCAGACACAGAGGTATTAGACTGGGGGTAAGTGTCCAGAGGCACTAGAAAGTCATTATTCCATGTGGGGTGAGACAGCAGGAGGCTGCAGCACATCTGCCTGACAAGAGGTGGTTATTGGCCAGCCTCTGGTGCATGTTGGGGTTGTACCCAGCCCTGGATGCAGGGAAAGGGTCACTCAGCTGGAGAGGAATGTCCCTGGTTCTTCCTACCCTCTGGTGCTGGATCACAATCCACACACATCACCAGGAGAGCTGGGCTGGCAGCACCCTGATGCCCAAGCAGGTCTGACTCTGCTAAAATGCATTTCTACCTCTCTTCCCTCACCTGTTAAAGCAGGGGTTTTTTTACCATTTTCTATGCCCTGCAGGGGAGAAGCCCCACAAATGCCAGGTGTGTGGCAAAGCCTTCAGCCAGAGCTCCAACCTGATCACCCACAGCCGCAAACACACCGGCTTCAAACCCTTCAGCTGCGAGCTCTGTGCCAAGGGCTTCCAGCGCAAGGTGGATCTGCGCAGGCACCGAGAGACCCAGCACAGCCTCAAGTGACAGGTGGCTCCAGCCCTTTGCTGGAGCTCCCACTTCATGCTCCAGGGAAGAAGACTGTCCCCAGAACCTCCATCCACCTCATAAAGCTCCCATGGTGTCCTGTGTTCCCCTGGGGACTGGCCAAGTCATACATTGGCTTTGGAGTTTGGCAGCACAGGGCCTTGCACATCTCAAAGAAACCTGAGGGAGCTTTCACTTTTTGATTGCAACAGGTACCAGCCCAGATCTGACATCATCTGCTCAAGTGTAAATCCAGAGGAATTCCTCCAAGGTCACTATTACTCTGGATTTACACCAGAAGCAGAATCCAGTTTGTCAGGCTGCCCAGTGGGGAGGATGGGACTCCTGGGCTGGTGGCAGCAACAATCTGTGCCAAGCTGGTGCTGTAACCATGTTCTGCTCTGATGGTTGAGAAGATAAGCCCAGGGCATGCAAATAGATTGCATTCAGTCAGCTATGTTCAACCTGGACAGGCCTTCTGCAGAGACTTGCCCAGGCCATAAATTCTGCCAGCAGACACCTTAAAGTAATTTCTTTCAGCACAGCATTTACTGTGATCAAATGACAAGTTAACTGTGCTGTATTTTTAGCTTGGAGTGGGAGGAAAATACTGAAGAAACAGCTCCTATCCCTAGCAGATAACAGGGGTCTCTAAATACATTCCTCAGACACATCACACTGCAGAGATCCCAAGCAGGCTCCAGGAAGAGCCACACCACAGCACCAGGCAGGAGCTGATAATGCCCATGTCTTGGTACCATGGGAGATTCTGGCTGCTCTTGGAATCAGGGCTGGTATGTCCCACAATATTTCCCTGCATGCTGGACATGCCAGCTTAGAGCTGTCCTGAGCAATCCTGAGTCACTGCACGGGCAGTAGTGACCCTGGATATCGATGTCAAGGGCCAGAGTTCTGCTTGCCAGGCCCTCTCCTCAAGGAGGAAGTGACTGAGCCTGTACAAGTTGGCAGAGCATGCAAGTACCTCACAAATATTACACAAAGACAGCAGCGGTATTTCCTCCTTTTGCCAGGTCTAGGGGTTGAAGCAAAGCACTGGAGCAAGTAAAGAACCAGTTCCTCTCCAAGCTCTGCCAAATTCTCTCTCTATAACCTTTGGCAAGTCACTGCACTGGGCTTTTGTTCTTCCACCCCTCTTGGTGACATGGGGCCATTCACTCAGGTTTGTGGAGTCCCCTGAGTTCTTAACAGGAAGGACGGAGTATTATTATAACATTATTATAACACAAGCAAGTGTTTTCAGTTAATTGGGGCATTGTAGCAGCACATGGCTCACTCCATAACTGCATCCCTGAACACACAGCCTTGGACAATGACACCAGTGGGAATTACCCTGGGAATGGGCTGTGGCCATTTCACTCCAAAGGCTTATGAAGAAAGGCTTCCATCACGGGCAAAGACAAAATGGTCCAAGGGAAAAATTCATGTATTGCCAGGAGAGAACTGCCCTCAGTTCCACTGCTGTAAGTCCCAAGTTATTTTCCTAAGACCTAAAATGTACTCACCCCTTTAATGATGTGCCTAAGCTCTAAGTCATTAATATGTACCTGGAAGCTCAAACCCAGAGTCTGTACTCCTGGCTTTACTTGTACACTGTAAATATGTATTTATACTTATTCTAATGTATATTTTTATTGCACTATACCAGACAGTGACATGTACAGGCCTGCTGGGATTTATCTGATAAATCTGTTCATTCTCAGTAACTGGGCTAAGAGAGTGTATTTCACATTCAAAATTCTCATTTAAAGAATGGCTCATACCTGACTCTGGGGACACAGGCAGTGGGGATGGGGTGAAAAAGAAGAAGGGAAAGAGTCTAAGATTGCTCTTTATGGTTTGAGTGGGAATAAAGATGGAAATTCACATGCAGGAAAGGGCTCCCATTAGAAAGACTTTGATCCTGGAGATAGATTGGTGCAGAGCCACACAAAGCAGAGCCAGCTCTGCAGAGCAGGAGGGCCACACCAGGTACACAAATGTGTGTCCAACAGACAGTGCCAAAGCCCCCAGTAAATCCCTGCTGTCCTTCCCTGAGCCATTCTGGGGAAGGTGCATAACCTGTGATGGAACTGCTCCCCAGCCCCACACACACCTGTGAACACCCACACGTGCACAAACTTTGCTCAAAGTAAAGTCATTTCAGCTTATTAAAATTACTGCCCAAAATGCAAACTGTGTTTGTTATTCCCCTGGTCCTCCACTAATCTGCAAATAGAAATATTCAAAGAGGGTGTCAGCTCCTGGACTGCTCAGGAGAAAAACCTTCCAGTCCCAAACCACACAGGCACACGAGCAGAGACTTCCCTGGGGACAGCAGGGGTGTCTGACTCACATAAAGCTTCCCAATTTTGGCCATTTGGAGTCAAGTGCTGGCACACATCAATTGGCAAGCATGCCTGTGACCACTCATAAAACCAAACCAGACAGCTGGTTCTTCTGAGCTCATGAAAAAGAGCTGCTGTATCCACTAGAATTTAATTCCTGCCCTTGATTTCCAAAGTACAGAGGAGCTGTAACCTGCAATGGACAGCTGGGATCTTCTCTCCTGTGTGCTCCTACAGCTCCTCCCTCCAAACACAGCACACATCACCCCAGTCCTGTCTGCTATTTCCCCAGGACTCCAGGGTGGGTTACTGAGCCCAGATATTCCTGAAGAGCAGCTACACTGCAGGAGGCAGTGCCAGGAGAGAACTGGTGCTGTTAACACTCAGCCTGGTGTTTGTGAGGAGCCTGGGGAGCACATCCAGGAGATCCAGGGATGACTTTGGCTGGATGAGCAGTGAGTGGAGGAGCACACTGGATGGATGTGCTGCTGCAGAGCTCAGGAGAGCATGTTTGTGACCAGAGCAGTGCGGGGGATCCGGGCTGACCCACTCCCACAGGCTCAGGCAGCATGTCAGAGACACAGGCTGTGGAGGGGGGCACTGGCAAAGGCACCAGTGAGGCAGAACAGCCAGAGACAGGAGGTGACAAAAGAGAGGAGGAGGACAGGGAATTAACTTGCAGTGTTTTCCACTAAGACACTACAGTTTCTTCCTCTTGAGTAATGAGTTGCCACTTTAAGACCCCCAAATGCCCAAGTCCTGGCCAGCAGCCTGAAGGAAGAACAAGGCAGAGCCCCACTGCCCCTTCTTCCCTCCCAGCACAGCCATGGGCAGACCTGCTACAAAGAGCAGGCAAAGGGCTGCCCAGATCCTTGGAGCTGCTGAATCTACACCATGGGTGCCCAAGGATGTTCAGCAGGCATCAGGACCAGGCCATGGCTGTCACCAACTCCAAATACACCTGGCTTTGCTCTCCAAACATGCAAATCTTCCTTGGTTCTGATCACTATGGTACAACCCCTTTCTCACCACCTCCCCATGCTCACAAACATTCTGGTCAGTCAGTCAAGGAAACAGATAGCAAAAAGCAAAATCTCAACTAATCTTTGTGGCTGAAGAAAGAGCTGATTGTTTTTGCCTGTCTTTGAGCCTGCTCAGTATCCTGTACTTCCCCAGTCCCCTTCACGCCTTCTTCCCTTTATTGCTAGGGAAAAAAAATCCTGGTCTCTGGGCTGTTTTGTTTAGCAAATGAGGGACATGCAAAGCACTAACCCCGGGCATCTGTCAGGAGGAGAGAGGTGCCTCTGTGTCTTCCAGACAGCCTTGAGGCGCTGCAAGCAGCAGCTCAGAAGAGCTGTGATTAAGGGTGGATTTCAGTTTGGACACGGGATGAATCTGTCTTCCTAATGAGGACAGAGCCAAGGGACACCTGCAGGAAGCAGAGGGGTGTTCCCAGCTAGCACAGCATCAGGCTGGAGCTTATCTTCAGATTCTAATAACCTCACAGAGTGCAATCCTGGAGAAGGCCAAATCCTGAAGCTTTCTTGTTTTGTTAGGGAAGCCCTAAAATGAACTGAGAGGAAGACTCCATTTGGGTGCAGGTTCTACTGGTTAAAGTTATTTGCTGCATCCACTTGTTATCCTGCCTTAGATATCACAAGAAAGGGTTTTCAGTGAAAAAAATAGAAGAGCAGAGTCCCTTGCCCTCAAGGCAGGTTGTTCCCCAGTCACAGGTGATGAAGACACAGCAGCAGTTTAATTCCAGCCATCAGCACAGCACATAAATGGAAACTTGAAGGTGTGGGGCAGTCTCCCAGAAGTAGCTGCATGCACATTTCCTTGCACAGGGAAAACATTCCTGCCTGCCATTAAGGGCCTAACATGGGGCAAGATATGGAGTTCATCCTGCAAAGCTGCTACAGAATAATAATTTAAGAAGTACATCACAAACTATTTTTTAAACATTTCATCTGCTCACAAAGCAGAGATTTCCCTTTTTCACCTGGAAGCACATCCACTCAGAGGAGGCAACCCAGAACAGCCACAGAAAAATTACTCAGGGATAGTGAATCTCTGTGCTGGATGAGAAGTAAGAAAATACAGATCTCTGAAAAATTCCTGACCCACCATCTTAAAACTAACAGTCACCATAGACACACACACTGATCTTAAGGCTGCAACTTTAAGCTGAGACTTAAGATCTGCCACACATTTCCTGGATGACCTTGGGCTAGACTTGAGTGCTGGATTTCTGAAGTTGCTCAGCATACATACAGCTCTCAGATCTTCACCCCATCTGTGAGAGGAGGATAATCATCCCCCCTCTCCCCTTCATTTCACTTGTTTATTTCAACGGTAAGATAGTCAGGAATGAGACTGCTCCTCCTTATCTTCCACATCCAGCACCTCGCACAATGGAGCCTTGATCTGGGCTGGACCGCCTGAGCACAACTGCGACACCAATATCCAGTGATAGGAACTGAATCCAGCAAAGCACCCTCAGCCTAGAGCAATCCTCCAGGCAGGCAGACCCTGCAATGAACCCACTAAACTCAAAACCAATAGAGCAACAGGGTGAGCAGCAACACAGGGAGGATATACTAGACAAGAGCATTTTGACTTGTGAATAATATTGCAGGGAGAGAGACAGAGCTGAGTATGGGTGCTGTAAACTCAATGCCTCACTTTGAATGTGCTGCTTCAATCTGAGCACTTCTCAATCTGCTCCTTGGACTGATTTTGACCTGTGGGCCCAAGGGGGATCTGTGTTCACAGCACCAACCAGCAAGGCAGAAAGTCCTCAGGAATGGGGAAATCTGGCGCTGGGGAGGAGCTGAGCATGCACTGAGCTCAGCTTTGGTCTGATAAGTTTATCAAGCACTGCCGGCTGCTAACTGTCAGCCAGGGAAGGGAGCCTGTTAGGGAGGAGGAACAGCTCCCAGGGCAAGATAGGACAGCCCAGGCCTTATCAGAGTGCCTGAGCCAAAGAGGGAACTGGAGAGCGAGCACTTTCCAACCACTTCATCTGAGCAACAGACAGATTGGCAGGAAAGGCCTGTCAGCCTTTGCCTCTGCCACCCAGGGAGCTCCCATCCATGCAAATAGCCCGGGTTAATGCAGCCTGGGAGCTGCAAACGTGAACATTGGGACCTGAGGGAGTGCATGGGGAAGGTTTTCTTAGAGCATTGCCCAGCGAGAGAGTCAGATTTACAACAAACAATTCTGATGCTTACTGAGCAAGCTGCTCCCATTCAGTGCCCAGAGCAGCTTCTCCCCCGTGCTGCCTTCTCTGAGGTTTGGGAGGGGGATCTACTACTTCACCGTTGCACCAGTCACTAAGGTTTGCTGTACAGATAATTGCTCTGTCTCTGAAAAATAGTAAAAACCTTTGAGTGAATAGAAGGGGAAAATCCCGACTGTTCCATTTGAGCTGCAAAAGCATGAGCCAGCAAACCGCCCTTTACATCTTCTCCTAGAGCAGCAATAACCAAATCAATACAGCTGAAGATCATACCAGGAGCACCCTTGTGTGTCTGGATGAGCTCCCCTGGACCTGTGCAAGCTCCCTGTGCAAACATCTCAGCCATGACAGGGAGGGGAATGAGAGATTCCTGCAGGGCACATCCTCTGCTTGGTGTCCCTGATGAAGCTGGGTCATGCAGGATGACCCAGTGTCACACCTACAGCATTAACACGTTTCTTTAGCCTGCCAGACCACGCTGTTATCAGGTCACTGATCATCCAGACTATGTGGATAGCCCTCATCCTGCATCCCACCACCTTTGGTTCAGGCTGGTGTCTTGCCTGTTTCTGGGGATTTTACTGAGATGCAGGCCCTGCCCCTGTGCTGGGAGGATGTGCTCATCCTTAGCTGCCTGGGTTCCATGCTGTCCCCAGCTCTCCATGGGATATGAGGCTGGAAACCTTCAGCAGTAGGTCAGGAGATCTCTCCTGTGACCTGGTGACTCAAATGCCCCCTTTTTTTGATAAGAAACATATCTAGGAAACTATTTTTCTGCTCTTAAAGCACATATCTAAACCAGGGCTGAAGTCCTGCCTTGTATGTACCTACTTCTCTGCCTGAAGAGAGGGAGCCCAGTATCTGTCAGCATCTAAAGTTACACGAGTTGAGTCACAGCCCTGTGGTTTCTGCACCACTCTCAGGCTGAGTTTCTCACAGCTGATTCTGCTCCAGCCCATAATCTACAGTTCTCCAGGTTGTGAGCAACCTCTAAACCATTTAATTCCTCTGTGCATCAAAGGCTCCTCAGTAAGCTCCAACAGCCACATTCAGCACCAGCCAACACAGTTCTGATGTTCAAGGCTTCCTCATGAAGAGCAAGGGGTTTAAAAACCCATCTCCATTGATTCTGCCTTCCTCTTGAATAATTTTATAGCCATGGGACTTTATCTTACATCCCAGGCTCATCTATATTAGGAGCTTTGGTGGGATTTTTAGCAGTGGTCAAGTTCACTGTTTTTTTCTCTTTATAAAGTAGAAGTTATCTCTTGTCTCAGTTGAGGAAGGGGAAGTTGGAGATGACAGAGCATTCCTGTTCCTGAAAGGGCCCCATCCTGAGAGTGTGGACTTGGTGAAGCAGTGTGTCAGTCAGACATCCCTGCCTCAGCTCCTTATTTAGGTCCAGCCTGTAGCAGCTTCAAGATCTGCAGATAAGAGCAAGGGAGAATTCCCGCACGTGCACAGCAGTACACTGGAGTGGCATCGTGAAAAAACCCACAAAAACCCCATAAAGTATCAAAGAAAAGTCTCTGCACTGGGATCTGTCAATCTGCATTTTTCACCTTCAAATATTTGCCCAAATTTGAGTAGGACAACAAGAAATGGAACTCAGGTGAGCTGGACTTGCAGTCTTGTTTGTTAACCAACTTTATCTTACCTCCTTGAAGTATTAAAACTGAGTAGAACATCGCAAGTTGAAACTCTTCTCTTAGGACAAATATCACATACTATGGGCAAGACTTTATTTCTGAATGATACTTATGAGATCTGCACAAAACTCATTTTCTTAAAGGCAGGGCAGACAGGGCAGAAGACCTTGGATTTCAGACTGAGTGTGCATGAGACAGCTGAGGTTTCTCATGTTACCTGGAATTCAGGGAAACAGCTGGAAAGTCAGAGAACCACGTCCCCGTGCCTGCTACACAATGCCACAACCATGGTGGTGGAGAACTCAACAAGATTGATAATACTTTGCATTTGAATAGCTCACAGTGCCTAAGGATTTCAAAAGGGCACAACAGACAGCAGGATTTAGCCACCAGCCTGCAAGTTCTCACAGCATCATTATTAATTTTGCAGAAACACAAACTTTTTAGTCACCAGGAACAATAATTTCTCCTTTGGGGGTATGACGTCCTCATCTTCTCTCCCTCAATCCCAAAGTGCCCAGCAATCTTAGCTCAGAAGGGAATGTGACTCAAGCCTTCCACTGAAGGGCTGTCACCTGCAAACCCCGAAGGCTGGATGTGGCCATGGTTTTATCACTGGCCACCAGCTGCCTCTACAGCTCTTGCCTCCTCCCCAATGATTCAGCAAATCTTCTTTGAGGAGAAAAACAAGCACACAAATGAACAAATCACAATGTCAGATTACAAAGATGAGCGGGGAAAAGCTGCAGCTTGAAGGAGGGAGAAAAAAGTTGAAGTTACACGAGCCAAGGATGAAAATGCCCAATAAGGACAAGGTTTCTTTGAAGGAAAGCAATAATAACGTGAAAAAAGCATTGTCGTTTGGATACTTAATGCTGTGAAACATTGCTAAGAGTAAGAGAACACAATGTGGAAGGAAATGAAGCATATTCTACCCTCTACTATCTGGGCATTGCACAGGGCTGATAGGGATTTTACTGGTATAGATGAGAACTGAACAGTCCATTCTGGTTACAATGGACAGAGTTCCCCTAAGAAAGCTATTTTCAGAAGGGGTTTCTGCTCTCTGTAATCAATAATCTGGAAGCCCCTTGCCAGGCACTTTGAATGTCACTGTTCCTGGAAAAAAGAATGCAAGTTTTTAGCAGAGGGCAGTTGGAAGTAATGTTTTAACTCCTGACAACTTTGGCCACTGCACCATATTTTTATATCATAGCTCTTTTCCACGAATATTTTGTTTCCTGCTTGTGGTGAAATACAGGATCAGTGTAACAGCTCTTTAGAATAAAAAGTAAAAAAGAAACTCCACAGACCTCAGCTAGGAGATGTAGTGGTTCCTCTAATGGCATTCCAGACTTCCAAGAATGCCATGAAATCTTAGGGAAAATAAATGTTTGGAATTCATAGAGAGCTTATTCCACATTTGGGGAATCTCTCAGCCCAGTGAATCCTCCAGTATCTGACAGAGAGATGCAGCCTTCCCCTGGATTAAACGCAACACAAAAAGTAAGCCCAGAAGGAAGGGGAGCTCAAAAACTGTGGACACATATGGGATAAACCGTTCCCAAAGGGAGCAGAGTTTTGGGGTACATACTTACACTACTGCTCTTCCCTAGGAAATATAAAAGAGGGAACCATAGCACAGCTCAGAGGCTTTCCCCTCGAGCTCACCCAGGATATTGTTGCTGTGTAAGCTACATAAAGAGTACCAGGAGTGTCTCCTTTTAAAGCATTTCCCTGTGTTGTGCTGCCACCTGCATTCACAGCTCTGGAAGTCTCCCCTCAGGTCTGACAATACTCAGGTGAGCTCTAGAACTCCAGTGTCAGCCCACCTGAAAAGGGGAGAACTTATCACCAAATTCAAATGTTTAAAGCTTGGCTACAGAGAAGATGGAGACTCCCTTTAGGAGGAGTCACATGGAGAAAATGAGAGGTAATGGTACAAGTTACTCCTGATTACAATTGGATGCCAAAGGACAATTTTTCACAGTGAGAGCAATCAGTCATTGGAATAACCTCCCCAGGGAAGTGGTGGATTCCCCAACACTAGACACTTCTCAGATCTGCTGGACTTTCTTCTCTAGACCGGGCTTTCACCAAGGGAGGTTGCATCAGGTGATCCTTGAGATCCCTTCCAAATTGGTATTCTTTGTTTCCATCAAAATGTGCTGCTGCTGCACCCTACAGGCTGAAAGCAGTTCTTTTATCATTAATCACAACTTCTAAGCCAGGCTTATGGTTTTGTGGGGGGAGACTGGCTCCTGGGTATTCGGGGCTGGTTCTGTTTGTACTCCATCCCAGAGGTCTCACAGGAAGAACACACCCAGTTCCCACCTTGCTGGGATGAGCAGGAGGAAGAGCAGCAGCTGTAGCACAGACACACAGATGTGCCACCAACCCTGACTTAAAGACCCCACAGTAGTGGGGGACACAAGGCTCAGCTGTGCCAGAGATGTCCCACATGCTGGATCCCCATGGGAAAGGGAGAGCTCGGGAACAGGGGGGAGATGAGCTGGAGACTCTTTCATTTTCTCACTGTTGCCTTGTTCTGCTTTATCCCTTTAGGTCTGGCACAACAGAGGAGGCACAGGGGGAAACTGCCTGGCAGTGGCCACTCCAGCAAAAGTCCACTTGGTGAGGAGGGGACCTGGGGGTGTGGTGAAGAGCACTGCCCCTCCCAGCACACCCCACACATCCTGGGGTGCAGCAAATCTGGCTTTCTGCCAGGAATCAATGCCATATGTTCCTGTGTCCCCAGTGACTCCGATTGGCTTTGCCAGAAGAACAATGTGGGAGATCTCCCACAAGAAACATCTTTCATTTTCTCACTGTTGGCCTTCATCTGCACTTAAAAAAAAATATATCATCATAGCATTTTCCTCTTGCATAGCATTCTTCTTGCATTGATGCAGAGGTTGGGCCAAAGCTAAATGAACCCATTGGACACTCGGCTGAGACCCTTTTTTTCTGGATTCTGGAGCACAAACCTCATTTTCAAATGATCCAGTGACACCCCATGTTTAAGCCACAGGCAGAGTGCAAACCTGATCTCTTCCCTGTTACCTAGAGAGGGATATAATAATTCCCAGTTTTGGGGTGCCAACCTAATTGGCCTCAGCAGGACCTGTCACCCACACAATGCCATCCTTGTGACTAAGAAATCTCAACTAAACCACTGGATGCTGGTCTCCAGACCTGGAAGAAAGTGTGCACCAATGCTGTGGATAAATGGGTGTATACATTTTCATAATAACTGGCTAATGAGTCCTCTAGGAAGCTCAACAAGCTCCCAAGAGAGAGACAAGCATCCAAATCAGCAGGTAATACACCAGAGAGGAAGAATAACAGAGAAGTTGCATTCCTAGATCTCTCTGAGTGTGGGAAGTACAGTCTGATCAGGATGGTGGCCATATGGAAAACAGAAAAGATATCTGAGGAGGTTTGGCCTCCAGCCCACACAAGCAGCACCTGCAGGGCTCTCACACAGCCATGCCCTTCGACCTCAGCCATGGACTGGCCTTAGGTTACTGAAGGACAAAGGTGTGGAGGCTGCCCTGCTTCAGCTCCAAGCCAAGCCTGGCCCGTGGCACTGGCACACACCTGCAGCCCTGGCTATATAAGCACAGCTCTCCAGCTGGGACAGTCTGCTCAGCACTCACCATGGCTCGCTGGCACATCCTGGGCTTGGCCCTGTGCTCCTACCTCGGGGTAGCCTGGGCTGCCACCGTAAGTACAAAGGCTGGGTTTGCACCCTAAGGCTGAAGGTTTTCTCCTTCTGCCATTTGTCTTTGGCACTGTGGGGGAATTGCTGCTGCCTGTCTGTTCCAAAGGGCACCTGCAGGACACCTGCACAGCCACAGCTCCAGTGGCACCTGTGGGCTTTCCACAAGGGATCAAGAGCAATGATGGGGAGGGTGGGATGTGAATATGTGGCAATGTGGGAAACCAGAATAATGAAGGACAGAGCAATGGATTTTCTGTTCTCCATGGTACCACCTGTAGCTGGGTGTGGTGTACACCGAGGGAGGATTTGTGAAAGGTGAGAATAAGAAACTGGGACTCTTTGGGAGCTACGTCGACATCTTCAGAGGGATTCCCTTTGCTGCCCCTCCAAAGAGACTGGAAGACCCTGAACCTCATCCTGGCTGGGATGGTAAGATCCAGCTTTTGAATGTGTTTGGTTTGGGGTTTTATTTTCACTTCTCTCTCTTTAATCTTGTACACATGGGAAGTGGTACAACGTATTACTCAGACTGGTCACAAGGTCTAGGGAGGCTTTGCTGCCACTGCAGTGGACTCAGAGAGGAAAGGATGGGTGAGCAGACACATTGCAACCAGAGAATGGAGCTGATGCCCTTAACTAGGACATGCTGTCTTCCCTTTCTCCTCTTAGGAACACTGGAAACAAAAGAATTCAAACCACGCTGCTTGCAGATGAGGCTGACACAGACTGATGTCCGTGGGAGCGAGGACTGTCTCTACCTGAACATCTGGATCCCTCAGGGGAGGAGGCAGAGTATGTGCTGGGCAGGGACCTGGGCAGGGCATTGCCACCTGCCTTGTGTGCACAGATTGTGCTGGAGCCTGTCTCAGCAGTTGTGGTCTGTAATGGGCAGGTGCTGAGCAGTGATTTTCAGGAGAAAAAGGGGGGAACTGTGTCAGACAACATCCCTCACCTTCACCCTGCTGGGAGGGTCAGCCTCTTGAGCAGAGCAAGGATTTTCTTGCAGAGCATCCAGGCAGCTCCTGCACAGGGCAGGTGGAGCAGTGTTCAGGGAGGGGGTGAGGGCACGGAGGGGCAGCACCTTCCAGCTCAGTGCGGGCTCACTCTGCTCGTGTTCCTCTCCTGCCAGTCTCTACCAATCTGCCTGTGATGGTTTATATTTACGGCGGCGCTTTCCTGGTCGGAGGCAGCCAGGGAGCCAATTTCCTGGACAACTACCTGTATGATGGGGAGGAGATCGCCGTGCGGGGCAACGTCATCGTGGTGACCGTCAACTACCGCCTGGGGCCGCTGGGCTTCCTGAGCACCGGCGATGAAAACCTGCCAGGTACCGGGGCTGATCCCTCTCGGGGGTCCTGTCCAGGCTGCCCACTTTGACAGCTTTGCCGTGCCCCTGCTCACTGGTGGCTGATCTCTGTCCCTCAGGGAACTACGGGCTCAAGGACCAGCACATGGCCATTGCCTGGGTGAAGAGGAACATCAAGGCTTTTGGGGGTGACCCAGACAACATCACCATCTTTGGGGAATCGGCCGGTGCCACCAGTGTCTCCCTGCAGGTGAATGATCCTTGTTGGTTGTGATCAGAGCCCTCTCTGTGTCAGTCAGAGAGAGGAACCCCTCGGCACTCACCTGCTTTCCTCCCCACCTGCTGCCTCATTAATGTGCTGCCCTGGCCAGGACAGCCATGCTCAGCCTCAGTGCTTTGTAGCTGCTCCTCCTTCTCCAGCTTCATCAGCCCCACCACTGCAGCCACGTGTCCTGTGAAGAAACAGCCTTTACTTTCCATGTCCCCTCCTCTGCTACTCAACATCTCACTTTGTCATGAAGTTCAACACCTGGCAGCTTCCCCAGGCTGGGTGCACAAGCTGGGAGGTGATCAGTGGGGCATGTCATGGTCTCTTCAGGAGTTTGTACCCAAAGCCCCGTTGTTTCTGTTTTGCCCCCCAGACGCTGTCCCCAAAGAACAAGGGCCTGTTCAAGAGAGCCATCAGCCAGAGCGGTGTCGGGCTCTGCAGCTGGGCCATCCAGAAGGACCCGCTCCTCTGGGCCAAAAAGGTAATGTGCAAGTCTTGCCTGGAAAACTATGAACACCATAAAAGCAATTCCCTAGAGGAAGGCATGGCTAGGAAGGAACTGGGCAGGAGCTGTGCCCAACAGAGCTGTGGAAAGTCACTGCTTTGGGATTGAAACCACCCCACAGCTCTGCCTCTATAAGAACAACCCCTGGCTTTGGGAGCTCATGCCTCATTGTTTCTCTCTTCTCCTGCAGCTTGGAGAAAAGGTGGGCTGCTCCACCGACAACACCACCATCTTGGCCAACTGCCTGCGCAGCTCTGACCCCAAAACCTTGACCCTGGCCTACCACCTGCAGCTCACCAACCTGCCCAGTAAGTCCCCCAGCCCATGCCGTGGTCCATCAGCCACCCTGGGCTCTGCAAACCCAGGATGCTGGGTCAACTGCCAGGAGTGTTGAGGTGGTGCTTGTGCCCTTCAGAAAAGGGGCATTAATGAGAGCTCTTGCAGTTACCTTTCTGTAGGCAGATGCTCATTTCACCAGGCGAACAGTGCCCATCTAAGCATGTTCTTGGGATATACCAGACCACACCTCTGGTGTCAGGTGGTGTTTCCTACCACCTAACAGACTCCACTCTTGTCTCCTGCAGTGCCCCTGGTGCACACCCTCGCCCTCTCTCCTGTGGTTGATGGGGATTTCCTCCCAGATGTGCCAGAGAACCTCTTTGCCAACGCTGCCGACATCGACTACGTGGCCGGGGTCAATGACATGGACGGGCACTTCTTTGCCGGTGTGGATTTACCGGCCATCAACCGCCCGCTGGTGAAAGTCACTGCGTGAGTGACACGAGCCCTTAGAACCTCAACAGGAGACATCTGCTCTTAATGCAGCTCCCAAACCACAAGGAGTTAGACTTGAGTGGACAAGGCATCAAAACAGGATGTCACTGTGAGCTTGGGTGCCCAGGCCTTTTGTTGCCAAGTCCAGAGCCTTCAAGAGAAAGGAGCAGGCAAGAGCCCTGCCCTACCCAAAGCTGCTGGTCAGTAATTAATTAATATCACTTGTCATTCCAGGGACGAGGTGTACAAATTGGTCAAAGGCCTCACTGTGGACAGGGGCGAGGCTGGAGCCAACGCCACCTACAACATCTACACACAGAGCTGGGGTGACAAACCCACGCAGGAGGTGGTGAAGAAGACAGTGGTGGAGCTGATGACTGACTACATCTTCCTGATCCCCACACAGAAGGCACTGGACCTGCACATGCAGAATGCCAAGTGAGCAGCTCAGCCCTGGCAGGAGCCCAAAGCCAACCTAGGGAGCTGAGGAGTGGGTTAAGAGGGCTCTGCTGTCCCTTCACAGCTGCTCAGCCAGGCTCTTTTATTTCCCAGGAGTGGCAAGACCTACAGCTACGTGTTCTCCGAGCCATCCCGCATGCCCGTGTACCCCAGCTGGGTCGGGGCAGACCACGCTGATGACCTGCAGTACGTGTTTGGGAAGCCCTTTGCCACCCCCTTGGGCTACAGGACCAAGCATAGGACTGTCTCAAAGGCCATGATTGCTTACTGGACCAATTTTGCCAGCACTGGGTGAGTGACTTCCATTCCAGCTTTGGGGCTTGATGCAGCATTTCAGGCTGCTGCTTTTGCCCTGTAACTTTTTGGGATGATTCCTAGAAGTTGTCTGTGTTGTGAGCAGGGCTCTTTGTCTCACAGGGTTGGAGTTTGCTCTGGATTCTCCTTATCCATAACACACTTGGGGAGGGCAGGGGCATTTTCATGACTTATGATCTCTGCTTCCACTTGATGAGGTTTACTCCTGAATCCTGGTGTTCAGGCAGGACCTAAGTCCCTTAGTGAAGCCAGGGATGATGCAAGTTGGGATGAAGGAAGGAGACTGTGAGTCATCAACTCACTCCTGGGAGGCAGAATTCCTATTGTCCCAGTGTCAAACGCTCTGTATGGTCACACAGTTTAACTGCATACCCAAGCTGCCCTGATAAAACTGAGCTTCTGTGTCTCCTTTTTCCACAGTGATCCCAACAAAGGGAATTCAGACGTGCCCGTTTCCTGGCCAGCCTACACCGAGAGCAGCAAGTACTACCTGGATATCAACAACAAGATGAGCAAGAGCTCTGTGAAGCAGGACCTGAGGTCTGAGTATGTGAATTTCTGGAACTCAGTCTATCTGCAGCTGCCACAGGTTGCCAACATCTCCCAAGCGGAGTTACTGTACTGAAACTTTTGAAGATATTTCAATAAAGGCTTGCATGTAACCGAGTGACTCTGGTTCCCATTTTGTTTGCCATGACAGGGTTTTCTTGCCAACATTAAGGTCAGGCAGGAAAGGACATCCACTGTGTGGGCAATGTGTGTTCCCCTGGCTGTGACACCAATGTCCCAGGGAAGCTGCTGGCAGCTGGTGTCCAGTCTCTCCCTGCTTAGCCAGCTGCTGGCCCTGGGGTTGTTTTCCCTTATGAACCCTGTGAACCCACGCAGGAGACCCCAATCCTGGCTTGTCCTCTGGATTTCCCTGTGTTACCATCAAGGTTCCTGCTACTGCCCGCCAGTTCCTAGAGATTTACAGTTGCAACAGGTGATTGCAAACCAGTCCTGACCTGTTGTTTATTATGCATTGATATTGCCCAGGAACTGATAGGGCAGAATAAATCCATGAGGGTGGTGATTCCCACTGGTTTTAAGGCAGAGGTTGGGCTGGATTGGGCTGAGAAGCTGCAGCTCTTAGCAGAGCAGGACAAAGAGCACAACTTTCCACAAACCTTGTCCACCACATGTCCCCATCCACACACCATACACTAGACCTGACCTGTCCAGGCCCTGGTACCCTGTGGGGAGACTGGGGGGGCTCAGCCATGCTGGAGCTGCCCCACAGGCCTGGCTGCTGTGGAGAAGCCAGGGCTGGTGTGGGACATTGGGGTCGTGCTGTGGAAGGTGGGAGGAGAGCACAGGATATCACAGGAGATGGGACCCTGGTGTGTGTGTCGAGGTTCTCCATGCAGAGAGGCTGGAGGATGGGGAGCCCACCCCTGAGGAGAGCCAGGGTTGAAGAGCCCCTGCAGTAGAACAATCCTCCTGCCTGCTTCCAGAGGGCTGGAGCCAAGGGCAGCGTTTCCAAGGATTGATGCCATGTGCTCCTGTGTCCTCCTGGCCACAATTAGCTTTGCCAGAAGAACAGCCTGGGAGATCTCCCACAAGAAACATCTTTCATTTTCTCATTATTGGCCTTCACTGGCACTTTTTAAAGGAAAAGAAATTTCCAGACTGAGCCTGCACCTCCCTCTTGCTTTGCCCCTGACCCACCAAGTACCTGTAGTAGCTCCAGGAGAGCAAATGCAGAGGGAGAAGCCTTTCCAACACATTTCATAAATATCAGTCTCAAGTGCTGGAGGGTTTTCTGCCACCCAGGGCAGAGCTCCTCTGTCAGTATGCAAATGAGTGTAGTTTTGAAGCATTGGGATTTATTTAAATTTAAATTTTCTTTCCTCAGTGGTGCCATGAGAGTCTTTTATTGTACCAGTGTGTGATCAAGGGAGGTTGGGCCAAAGTCAAACCAGCCCATTGCTCACCTGGCTGAGTCCCTTTCTAGAAATCTGGAACACAAACTCCATTTTTGCATGTTCCTTTGAAGACTATCATTTCACCATAAAATGCACATTAATCCTTTCCTTCTTTGCTTCTCTTATCAACTGATGTTCTACCAGTTCTGTGATTAAATATGGGAAAGTATTGCACACTGATAGATGAGTTTTCTGTTCGAGAGAAATTTCAAAGCTATTGCTTATATCCATTGTATTGTTCTTCCACTCCCTTCTCTCTCTGACAAACACAACAAGCAGCGAAGATGACAAAGAGCAGTTGCCATGGGCCACAGACATAGGAGGAGGAAGGAAACTTCTGATAGATGTGGCAATGAAATGGAGACAGAAATTCTGGACTAAGTGTGAACTCGATGAGCGACCTGGCTGCTGTTTGATGGAATCAGCTTTAGGGCTTGCTGCCATTTGGAATCTGTTACATTCCCTAGTGTGTTACAAGTGCAAGGCTCCTCATAGATTGCTGATAATATGTTCTACTGCATAGTTTAATATTGTTCCAACCCCCCATGTTTGGATGAGGCTTCTCAAGGCTCCAAATGGAATTTGGTTTAATTTCTCCGGAAATTCTAGGACTGAGCAATTTACTTTGGTTTGGCCTCCATCCCACACAAGCAGCACCTGCAGG
>VXBI01007246.1:0-12112 GCA_013397375.1 Toxostoma redivivum
ACGAGGAGCCTGGCCGGTCGCACCATGAGCAGCGTCCCCGCCGACAGGGAGGGCGGCCCCGCCGACACCAGCCTGCCCGAGGAGGAGGTACCGGGGGGACACACACGGGGGATTTGGGGCGGAAGGGGTCCGTTCTCCGTTCCCCCCCCGCGATCCCCGGGAGCTGCGCTCTGCGGGTGCCCGCGCACCCACGCGGGATGGGGGGTCCGCGCCGGAGGGGTCCCGTCGGCTTCCGCGGCTCCCGGTACCCGGGGCTGCTGCGGGGGGAACAGGGACAAGCGGCGGGAGTACATCCCCGCTCCCCAGGACGCTCCCATTCACCGCATCCCCCTGGGGCTCCCCGCAAACGCCCCTCCGCCTCGCCGGAGGGAACCTGCGGGCGCGGGGAGACACGGCTCTTCCCGGGGGCTGTGGAGGATAAACCAGGCTCCCCCCGGTCCCGCTGCCGCTGCCTGGTGCTGCCGGTGTCCGTGGGTACCGTGCATCCAGCGGCCGCGCATCTCTTTCCCGTGGGTCTCACCCCAAAAATATCCGAAACGCTCCCATTCCCACGGGAGACCAACCCCACACCCCGCCACGGTGAGGGCTGGTTTTCTTCATTCCAGTCAGAAAGTTCCTGGTTTTACCCGTGACCTTGAGATGGGAATTTGGACTTTGTGAGTGTGAGAGCGGGAAGATTGCTATCTGAGATCTCCTCTTCCTCCTCACCCTCCACCCGGCTGGGCTGCTCTAGCAGGTCGCTGCTGGCTACCTGCTGTGGTCCCTGGTTGGTGGCCAGCGCTGGGATCAATCAACGCAGCTCCAGCGCCCGCTGGAGCTTGTTCCAGAGGTGGTTCTGGCTTCAAACTTCCCAAAGTTTCCTAAATACCGGGGAGTTTTTTTCCACTGGTGGCTTTGCGGGGGGTGTGGGGGATGATGCTGCAGCTGTGGCTCTGTTGGGCATAGCAGTGGGTGACATCCATGGAGGCCTGTTGCCTCTTCCAAAAGCATGGCCTGTACCGTAAAAGCTGGCAAAGGGTAGCCCTCACCCTGCTCCCGGTCGGATCCGGAGGGCCTGAGGCTGGCTGCTGCACTGCTGATCCTTGGGGACCCCCTGAGCCGGTGATGCTGGACAAGGGGAACACCCGGAGGGGACGGCTGGGAGGTGCCAGGGTCACCCACAGAACCGCGGACACATGAGGAGGGCGATGCCCGCTCAGTGCCAGGCAGGTATTTGCCCTGCAGGACTTTTTCCAGCCCAGGCTGGAGAAGCCGGTGCTGTCTATTTGCTCAAGCGCAGGGAAGGGGGTTGCCCAGCTACTGTGCCTCACCTCCCCCATCCCAGGGCTTGCCTTCCAGCCTTCTCTTTGCTCAGAAAAGAGGGAGAAACAGCCCCCACCCCGGGGAGGTCAGTCAGGGTGCTGCCAGCTGGGAAAAGCTTCATCCCCGCTCCTCCTGCCTGCTCCTGGCACCCCGGGTGACCTCCCCGTCCCTCTCATCTGTTCCCTCGGGAAAGACCCCCCCGTGCAGAGGAGCTGTAGGCCAGGGGCTTCCCCACGGAGGAGCCAGAACAATTTGGGAAGGCGCTCACGTCACTTTGGCCGGGCGAGAACGGCATGTAAAAGGCTCGGCGGAGGCCTTATTTGGTAGCGGAGTGGCTGCGAAGAGCCCAGCTCGTGGCCCTCGTCCCCATCCCATGCCAGATCCTTCATCCCGGGGGAACCGTGCCATGGGGAGGGGACCCCAGGGATGGTTTCTAGGGGGAACGTGCCCAGCGAGTGGATAAAATTTGCCCCCGTGGCCCCTGTGTTGCATCTCCCCGTGCTCCTGCTTTCTTTCTTCCTTGAAGTGTGGGGGTCCAGAGGGTTAGGGAGCAAGCTCCAGGCGGGACAAGGACGTGTGTGACCCCCGCCTGATCCTGCCGCTCCTCCGCTCTGTTGCAATCCCCCATCTGCTCCCTTGGCTGCTCACTGCCTTTTCCTCTGCCGCTTCCTCGTTCCAGCCCCGGCAGCTCTGGACTCGCTTTTCCCCAAGGGCTGCTCCTCTCCTCATGTCCTTCACCGGACGTGAGAGAACAGAGATTTTCCAGAGAAGCGGCTACGGGTGGTGAGGCCAGAGATTTATCTCGGTCCTCCCGCATCCCCTGGGCAGAGGAGCCGGCATCCCTCGGCCTCAGCCTTGTTTATGTCGGGGAGTTTTGCGGGCTGAAGGCATGCGTACACACAGCCCGGGAATCTAAACCCAGCCGAGGAAGACGCTCCATTAGCCAAGAGACTATTTATGCCAGGACTAATCCCGGCGGGGCGGGAATGCACCCCGCCGCGGGGGAGGCAGCACCCCGCTTTGCCGGGAATGGGAGGGGAAGCCCTGCTCGCCCTGTTCCACGGCTCGATGGCAGCCCCGTGCCATCGCCCTCCCGCTGGGAGCCGGTGCCTCCCCGGCGGCGGGCAGCCAAGCGGATAATCGGCTGGTGGAGAATTAAAGCGAGCCCCGCTGGAAGGGGCGCACGGACGGACGAGGGACGGGAGCTGGGCTGAAGGAGGAGATTAAATGCCTCGTGGATGAATCACCCGGACGCCTCCCGCTTCCCCACGGCCTGTTAACGTTTACCGGGGGTGGTTTGGGCAGGGCAGGGCAGGGCAGGGCAGGGCAGGGTAGGGTAGGGTAGGGGACAAAGAACGTGCCGGCAGGGCACTGCCGCTGGACACCTGGCATCCCTCTGGGCACCGCCTTCTGATGGGGGTCCAACCAAGCAAATTCCTCCCTGGTGCCTCCTTACCTCCAGGAGACAAACCTGGCTTGTGGCTTCATGTGAGGAAGAGGAGGAGGAGAGCTGCTGGAGCTCCATCACAGACCTCTCCATGCTGGGGTCATCCTTCCTCCATGCTCTGGAGATGCCAGTCACCTTCCGGCCCAGATCTTTGCCTCTCCTTGCATATCCTCAGCCCTGACCATCCCAGCAAATCTCCACAGACCATTTCCAGAATCCCTTTAAGTGGCCCAAGATGAGACACAGGATTTCAGGAACAAAAGAATGGGATGGTGAGATGCAAAGCTGAAAGTGACAGGCCAGAAGTTGGACGGACATGATTTCCAAGGAAGAGGAGAATAGCAGAGTTGAAGAGCAGACTTCCTGCAGGGAAAACAAAAGCCAGGAGGGGACATATTATGAGTTAGGCAACACAGGCAGGATCCAACAGCCCTGGCAAATCTGGGAGCTATGGAGTGCAGCAGCAGGAGCACAGGGGACTGTGGAAAGGGACTTGGAGCAGTCCTGTAGCTGCCATCCCCATGGAAGGAAGTCAATGTGCTCACCTTTGAGCTCCTCCTGGAGCAAACACTGGCACTTCTGATTTAAAAAAAATCTTGGGTTTCACCCCAAATTTTAGGAAGAAGGCGAGACGGAGAAATGCTCCACCAAAAAGAAACTGAAAGATGTTCTTACAACAGAACTGAAATGAAACAGCTTAGGCTGTCCAAAAGAGCCAGGGTTTAGGCTGGGGGAATCCCATGCTCCAGCACCCTTTAATCCTTGCTTGAGAGCTGTCAGTCTGGCCCTGTCCCATGACATCCTTGAAAGCAGGCACTGTGCCTGATCCACCTCCCAGAAGGAGTAATTCTTCCTTATGGAAGAACGTATACGTGCCTGCTGCCTGGCAATTTCTCTGATAAGGCTTTTTTATTTTTCCTGTTCACAGAAGAATTTTTCCCTAGGAGTGTTTCTGGTAGAGGATGGGGACTGAATCCCTGGGATCTCTCAGCACAAAAAAACCTGGAGCAGCTCTCCACAGGCCAAAGCTCCCCTTCCATTTAAGGGCAGAAGTAATATTTCTGTCTAGAATCTTTCCCTTGGCAAAAGGATATCTGTCCAGCCTGTTGGGATTATCCCCAAGGATGCTCCCTTGCTCTGCCAGTCCTACCTGCTTGTTACCAAGTGAAAGGATGCTGTTTATTTAGGACCTACTCAAATATCCCTGAGGCTGGGATGCAGCCCAGATTTGTGGGGTGCAGATGGGAAGCACCCAGAAGCTTGTATCCGTTCCCTGCCCTGGGCCCCAAAAACCCTTTTGGGGCTGAAATCCAGCTGGGGGATCCTTTGGAGCCCTTCTCCCTCTTACCACTGTATAATTTTACAGATTTAAACTTGGCCGACCTGCGTTTGAACTTGCAAAGAAAACAAAGTCATTAGAGAAGAGAAGCCCTTCCTCTGTGGGGCTGATTTTCAGAGGGTTCCTTAGGATCTTTCATCTCTGTCTCTCTCTCCCATGTGGCTTTGGGGATAAATGGTCTGGCAGGCTTGGGCATGTACGTTTGGATTTCAGGGAAGCGGCAAACTGGCAGCGGGTTCCCCCACACGCCCTAGTCCCTCCTACCGGAGCTGTGGCCAACGTCCCTACTGTTTCCTGAAGTTCTCCTGGGAGAGGAGAGGAGAGGCAGGAAGCCAGGGACAGCTCCAGGGATGAGGGAGACAGGGGACACCGTGCAGGGATGCTTGGCCTGCCTGGGATGTAAACCCACCTGGAGGGTGGATCTGTCTGGAGAGCCGATTCCCTGGACGGCAGCCGTGTTCAGGAGGACATGTCTGAAAGCGAATATTTTTTACCCTAGGAAAGACAAAGTTTGCTTTGTTTAGGTTGAACTTCATGGACACAACGGAAGATCTTCCCGGTGAATCCCTCCCTAGCCCCTGCCAGGAGAAATTGGGGCAGTGTCTCCACTGGGGGCTGAGGCAGCACTGAGCACTGTGAGATGCTCAGTGAAATCAGGAGAGAGGCAGAAAGCTGGCAGGGGTCCCCTAAGACGCTTTGGGGGATGGTTCCAGTAGAGGGGACAGGCTACCAGGCTGTGCCTGCCTGCAGCCCTGGCTCAGGAAGGGGTGAGCACATCCTGCCTCTGCTGATCTTATGCAGCCTGGATGCTGGTACCCGCAGGGATAATGATGGTGATGATAATGCTGGTACCCAGGATGGGTATCACCAGGGCTATTGACACAAGGGCTGTGTGCAAACAGCTGAGTACCTTTTGTTATTTAATAGATACAGGTCAGCCAGAGGTTTTGTTCCACAAAGCAGGAATGTTTGCTGCTCCCAGGCTGGGAGATGGGAGAGATAGCTTATCTGCAAGAGAAAGAAGAAATGTCAGCAAAAGAATAGGCCTGGGCTGACTGTTTCTGGCTGTTTCCCATGTCTCTTTCCCAGGGAATGGGGCAGGCAGGGTGCCTGGCCAAAAATATTAAATAAAATACATCGAGGTTTTCCCCTTCTTCAGCCCAAAGTATTAGGATGACATTCTGGGGATGAGGAGAGGAACAGCAGGTTCAGTTCCCCAGACTGCTCTCCTGGTTATGAGCTGGTTGTAAAGCATGACCATCCCAACACAGGGTTTGCCCATCCCTGAGGAGTGCCACATCCCCCCTCGGGTGGAGGGAGCAGGATTTCGGCCAAACATCCCAGCTTTGAGGATGCTGCACCATGACAAACATTAGATCCACCCAAAAAGGGTTAAAACCCCTTAAAAGGTGACTTTTACAAACCAGGGACAAGCTGCTTAAATCCAGCCCCCTCCAAACCAGAGCCTTTCCTCCAGGAGGAAGAGTTGGTGTTTGCTTCTCCCAGTCCTTAATGAGCTGCTGTAATTAAACTGAGACAATAGGCATTGTCTGTGGAGTCCGGGATCCGCTGGGGATGATGGGAGAAATCCTGTTTGCCAGACCGGAGTAGGAAAGTGCTGGGATTCTGTGAGCTCTTTATCCTGGAGAGGACTGGTGGAGTGAGGACAGGTCTCTGTTACCTTTCCATGGTGCCTCAGCAGCTTCCTCCATGGCCACATGAAGGATGGGGACACACCTCCCAAAAATTCAGCATCACTTGAGTGTGGCTTAAGGCTTTTGTCTGCCCAGGAGGTTCCCCTTGGGCTGGCATTGTCCCTCTGGCTGCAGGAAGCATGGGGGTAACCCCAAGTTAGGGATGAGAGAGGGTCTCCAGGAACCTCCTTTCTTTTCCAGGTGAGAACACTCTTTGTCAGTGGGTTGCCTCTGGACATCAAGCCCCGGGAACTTTATCTGCTCTTCAGACCCTTTAAGGTATCAAACTGGGGAGGGAAAGAGGGGCTGAAAGCATGGGGCTGGCCTCTGCCCCAGTCTCATGGCCCCAAGCCACTTGCTGGGATCTGGGAACCCACTGAAGTCTAAGTCAGTCCGTTTGTTCAGTTATTATTATTTAATTGTGGAGATCTCCACCAAACACCCTTTTTAATCCTTTCCTTGCAGGGGTACGAAGGGTCTCTTATCAAACTCACCTCCAAGCAGGTAGGAGCTGCTCCAAACGGGGCACATATCCCACCATTCCCTGGGGTGAGGGGCTCCCCTCTCTGCTCCCCAAGAACCTGACTGATGACTCCTGTCCTTCCTCCACAGCCCGTGGGCTTTGTCAGCTTCGACAGCCGTTCTGAGGCGGAGGCAGCGAAGAACGCATTGAACGTGAGTGTGCCTGGCCCAGCCACTCTATTTCAACATGTTCCCCTTGTTTCCCTGTCCTCAGTTACTCTCTGAATTCCTCCATCCCAAGGATATGCACCTCCCATGCTAGCTGGGCCCATGGCATCCCCATCTGTCCAGACAATCCTGTCATTGCTTCACAGCTGCATCCTCCCTCCTGGGGGCTGCATCTCTCTCACCTTTCTCAGGGCCATCCAGGAGGACTTGACTCCTCAGGACTTGAGCCTTAGATACAAGTGAGAAATAGCATTCCCAGCCTCTCCTATTTATTCAGCAGGAAAAATCCCAGCTAAGTCTGCAAAAGAAAAAAAGCAAATTTCACTTTCTTTTAGCAACTTGTGAAGTTACCTGAAAACAATCATGGGCATAACTGCGTGGAACTGGTTCTCCAATTCCTCCCCAGTTCTCCCTGCATTTTGGTTTGGGGTTGTTTTTTTCCTTGTCTTCATTTCCAATGTAAAACTTTTTTTTTGGCTCCGCTAATCCCTCTGGATAAGAGCTCGGCCTTGCGGGATGCCGACTGCCAAATATGGTGCCGATGCTAAAGATGCCGGAGGAATGTGAGCCGCCTCGGGGCCCAGCAAATTAGCTCATTTCAGGGCTGGAAGTTGAAAAAACCCATAAATAACGGGGAGTTATTTTTGCTGCGGGGCCGGCACGCGGCGGTGCTCGCCCACCCGCCGCGCCTCCTTCCCTCCTTCCTTCCCACAGGGCATCCGCTTCGACCCCGAGATCCCCCAGACGCTGCGGCTGGAGTTTGCCAAGGCCAACACCAAGATGGCCAAGAACAAGCTGGTGGGCACCCCAAATCCCAGCACCCCTCTCCCCACTGCTGTACCTCAGTTCATCGCCCGGGAGCCCTGTGAGTACCCCCTGCACTGCCAGCAGGGTTCGGGTTGGCAGGCACAGGGGCTGGAAGGAGCAGGGATGCCGTGAGGGGATGGTGAAGGGGACTAAGAGGAATACCAGGTCCCACTGGAAGTGTTGGTACCTGCTTGCTGTGTGGTGGCACGTGCTGGGAGTTCCAAAGGCAGCTGCTGTTGCTGGAGAGGGCCTGGGACAGGTGACAGCCAGCCTGGCATGGTGCCTAGGAGCAGGATGAGGTCCCAGGAGACAATGTCCTGCCTTGAGTGCTCCATGCCTGTTTCTGCTTCTGGAAGAGCTTCTCTCGTGCAGACGCTGGCTCCTCGCTGGCTCCTTGCTGTTGCACACAGGCATGAGCTGCACACTCTCCTCTGCTGAATCCCTGGGATTACTAAACCTCTTGGAGACAAGAAGCCCAGCCCTGGCTCCCTGAGTGATGCCTCCAGCCCCGTAGCATCGTTGGCTTTTTGAGTTGGCTCTCAGCAGTGGCATCTCACTTTTCCGGGCCAGCTCTGCTCCTGCCTCAAGGGGACAAGGAAGGATGCAACGAGGGTTGCAGCCCTGTGGTCACCATTAACTTTCCCTCTTCTTCTCTTGCAGATGAGCTCACAGTGCCTGCACTTTACCCCAGTAGCCCTGAAGTGTGGGGGCCGTACCCTCTGTACCCAGCGGAATTAGCACCTGCTCTACCTCCTCCTGCTTTCACCTATCCCGCTTCACTGCACGCCCAGGTAATTCTGACCCATCCACCTCCACCGCTCGCCCTCCTGCCCACCCCAGACCCCCTTCTCCTCGGTGCTCACCGCACCACTAACTCTGCCCGGCTGACAGGCACTCACTCCCCGCTCCCTGAGATTTAGGGAAGGCTCCCAAACGGAGCTGAACACTGGCAGGGGTCCTGTCTTTCCCCAGACACCTCTCTCTGCCTTCCTACTTTCGCTGGTAGCTGTGGTGGGGCAGGTAGTGAGGGAGGAGAGAGGGCTGGGGATGTTCTCAGGGTCTGGAGCATTACCATCGCTCCTGGCACCGAACCACCCATCTGGCTGCCAGTGTGAGATGAGGGCTCCAGAACCCCTGTCTGCCCCTGGAGCATCACTGGGATGCTGTTCATGGGGTGTGAAGCTAGGCAGCTCTCATGGGGAGGAGAGGGAAGGGAAGCACAAATGGAGGATCCATCTTTTATTGACGAGGTGCTGCCTCGTCACAAGTGCTTTCTGCTGGCTGCCGCTGCCAGTGGCCCCTGATGGCAGCATGTGGCTGTTAAAAATTAACCATCCGCCTGGGAGAGGAGCGGGTGAAAGAGGAGAAGAAGTGGAAATGGCCGAGGAAGAGGATTTCTTTGCAGTGCCAGCCTTGCAGCATCATGGGGATGCTGGGAAAGGACCCCTGCCACAAGGGGGGAAAGGGGAGCTACCTTCTCAGCATCCATACTGGACATCATCCCGGCTTTTGCTCCATCTTGCTGGCAGCGAGCTGGCTCCAGCTCAGTGATGAACAGGAGGTAAAAAGAAAATAAGTATCTGGAAATAAATTTGCCAGATAAACTGCATCCAAAAGGCTTTTGGCCTTGGCCTGCCAGGATTGAGCCAGGTTATCCAGAACCACCATCACTGGGAGCTGGAGTATCCAGCAGGAGGGTGAGAAAAAGTGCTCAGTATGCAAACCATGTGCAGCCTTTGGATGAAACTCCAGCTTTTCGGGCCCTGCTGTTCATAGGAAGAGCGTTGGTAAATATTATTGCAGCTATGTACTTGCCTTGTCAAATAACTGCTAACAGGCAGCACCTGCCCTGCTCAGGGAAGCACAAAGCCAAGGAAACAGAAGTGTACAGAAGCTCTGAGGGTCCCTGGGGAAAACCCAGGCTGAGACCTAATGTTAGACAGAAGCAGTATTATTTGATGTGAAATATCAGCGTGGTGGGGAGGGTGCTGGTGTCACCTTCTCATCCCCCTGTGCAGTTGCCGGTGGTGTGGGTTTGGTGAGTGGGTGTTGGAGATTGGTGCCATCATCCAAACTGGAGCTGCTTTGCTGGATCCTGCAGACAGCAGCAGGACCAGGAACTGCAGGAGGGATGGTGGAGCTGGCTTGGAATTATCTGGCAGAGCACTGAGTGCCTGCACGCCAAATTTTGGCATCTGATGTTTTCCACCCTGTTTCAAGTGGGCTTTGCAGGAGCTAAGAAGGATGAGCTCACTCCTGCTCAGTGGGGCCATGGTGCTGCTGTCCCAGCTCCATCCTGCTGGAAGCAGCGATGCCGGGGGCTGTGCTCATCCTCAGTGTTACGGTTGGAACTAGAGCTGGGATGACTGTGCTGCTGGTACAGTCCAACCTCCAGCCTCCCTCCACCCTGTGCCTGGGAAAAGCCAGGAGAAGGGAGCCCAGACGCAGCCGAGGTGAGCAGCCACCCCCCTCTCACCTTGTGTCCCCCTTGTCTTTGCAGATGCGCTGGCTCCCTCCCTCCGAGGCTGGTTCTCAGGGCTGGAAGTCCCGTCAGTTCTGCTGAATGCCGGGTGAGTGCCACTGTCCTGCTCCCATCCTTCTGTGCTGGCTGGGGGCCACCTCCACCTTTACCTTGAGCTTCCCCCCGTCTCCAGCAGCTCAGGGTGAGTGGCCACTTTTCAGCAGACACCTGAAGTCCAGTTGCCCTCTTTATCCCCAGAAAGGAATGTCCATGCCACGATTCACCCCAACACCTTCCCACGTATCCTGGGGCAGGATGGAAAGGCACTGTGCCAGAGGGGGGTGTTGTGATGGAAAAGGCAGCCCTGACACAATCACCTCATTAGACCTTAAGGAAAACTATCCAGGCAGCCTGGGGTGGTAGGGCTGCCAAAACAAGAAGCACAGCCTTACTGAGCACCCAGCTGCAGAGCAGGAGGGAGGGACAGATCCCATTCCATCTGGGACCTCTTCGGATGGAAAAAGCCTTGCAAGATATGCTCTGCAACTAACTTCGGCCTTTGTGGATAAATAAACAAAGGGGACTCAAATGGATGAGGGAAAAGAGCCTTGGTGGACACGGAGCACTGCTTGCCCTGCAATCTCAGCCTGCCTGGACCATCCTAGCTGGGAACTATCCCTGCTGGGAAGCCTCTTGCTTCCACACCCACCTCTGGAGAGCTACAAGTGGATCCAAATCTCTGGCATCAGCTGCCCATGCTGGCATGTGACTGCTCTGCCCATCTGCCTGGCATCTGCAGCCCTGTGCTGAGGTCACGAGGTCACTCAGCCGGGAGGGCAGGAGGCCCAGCCCTGGCTGCAGCCGGCCCCAGACTTGGATCCATGAAGAATTCTCTGGCTATTTTAGGCCCAGCAGATAAAAATAGGGAGTAACGAGGCTTTGGGAACCAATGGTTCTTCCAAAATATGCAAAATGCCAATGTTTCCAGATAAAATGTAAGCAGGGACGTGTTTGGGAAGGGGAGACAAGCGAATCCCTTGAAACGAGTCCACCAGGCCAAAGGCCACAGTGGGTGGCGAGGATGGAGGGTCAGGGACCTCCTGTTTCCCTTCCAGGCTCTGCCAGCTGGGAAGGGCACAGCCCACTGAGGGTTTGGCTGAGGGCCTGGCTCTCCTGCCTTCATCTGTCTGTATTTGCTGCCTGGAGCCCATCATAGCGGGGTTAATCGCCGAATCAGTAAGGATGGAAAAGATGTCTGAGATCACTAAGCCCCATCTCTGGCTGAACTAAGCTGCAAACTCTGCCCTCAGGAAGTGACCAGTGACTGGTCACTGTGCAATCACCCCTCCCCACAGCACACTGACCTCAGTCCCCAGCGACAGCGTCCCTCACTCTCGGCTGTGTCCTCCCACAGGTCTCAGGTGTGTGATGGTGGCCTACAGTCAGTCTTGTGGGTATTAATGGAGTCTTCCGAGGTGGCTACTGGGTTGATGTGCTCTCCACAGGACCTCAGTGTGCTGGTAAGCATGCGACCCTGCAGGCTTGGCTGCTTTGGGAAGGGGGCAGAGGAGTGAGGAAGCCAACACAATGTCCACGAGGGAGTAGGCCCTGAGGTTGGCAGGACCCTGGGGCTGCTCTGCAGAACCTCGGCTCTTCCATTCCCGCCTTTATCACTGTTATCTGGGGTGAGAGTTTCCACAGCCAAGGAATGCCTCTCAGCTTTGAATTACCCCCACTAATCTCATCTCCGTCCTTGCTTCCTGCCTTGGATCAACAATCCAGAGACTGAATTCCTCTTAAGTGCAAAATGCAACGAAAACTTAACTCCCAGCTTCCCAGTTCAAACCCCAGGGACTGCAGCCAATGGGAGAAACAAAGTGGGATCAGTGGAGTTCTTCATGCCTGGAATGCTATGGTCTCTCCTTGCAAGCATTTGCCACCTTGCCCTTTCCCTGCTAAACAACTGTCTTTAAAGCATGGTCCTGACACAAATTTTCAAAGCAGGCCTCTCTCTCCCGTACCTTGCTTCCTTCCTTCCATGAAGGAAGAGAGATTAACCACAGCCCGTTTTCCTCCATCACAGCTGCTCTTTTTTTATAACACCTCTCTTTGTTGTTTCAGGCTTGAAAAAAACCTCACACAAGTTTGGATTCCTCCAAGACTTTCCCACAGCCTCTATCACACATCTGCTCTCCTAGAAGAAAAAAGAAAAACATACCTAGTAATAATATTTTCCTCTTTTACACTGTATATTTGTAAGGAAGAGTGTGTTACTCCCGAAAGCATGGTTTGACAGGCATTGTTGTAGTGTTCGAAAAGGCTTTTCAAATGGAACCATAGGAAAGCAGACTACAAAAAAAAAAAAAAAAAAG
>VXBI01007246.1:12163-70304 GCA_013397375.1 Toxostoma redivivum
AAAACAAAGAAAAAGAAAAAAAAAAGCCTAAACAAGAGCAAGTATTTTTGTACCAAAGCTCCTCAAGAGGACAATCTTACACCAGGTCGGACCACAGGTGGTGTGCTTGACTTCCGAGGTGTGTAAAGAAGAGTCTTATTATCTCCTGGCCCCATCAGCCGCATGTTGAAGGCATGATGTTGACAAGCGTGAGGATGTCAACACACACTATGCGGGTTTGTAGGAATTGTGCTCCCTCTGGCACAGGAACTGTGCTCTGGCCGTGTTGGCAAGGCGTCTGCAGACACTACAGTATTACTGTTTTCTTCCCAGTTGCACCAAATGATGAGCAGGCAGGACAATCAGGAACTTTCTTCCCCGTGTTTTTTTTTTACCTTGGGGCTGTGTTCATAGCTGCTGTGCAAAGCTTCCGTGGGGTACAACAGCTCGGATCAGGGATGGGCAGACAGCCCACACATGTAGCAAGGTGACAATTTGCCTCCTCCTCCTCCTCCTCCTCCTGCCATGACTGCTCCAAGCTGTTACGGGCAATGTAAACTGCTGTATGAAAAAACATACCAACAAATCCTTGGTTTGCCAGCTTCCTCAAGGTTGGACATGAGTCCTGAGGGGACTTCCCATTATGCTGAAGTGCTGGCCTGGCCTGTGGTTTTAGTGTCGATGTTATGCTGGTCCAGCTGCTCCCTGTGTGGCATTCCCATGCTTCCATGTGCAAAGATGAGAAGGGAGGCTGCCAACATCCTTTACAGAGACAGAGTACCAGCAGAGAGACTGCTTGACATACTAGTTCTCCTTCTCCTTGCTCCAGGAAGAATTTGGAAAAAGAAGAGAGCAAACTGACCCAAAACCTCTATCAGGTTTTGGTTTCTTGCAAAGGGAGGTGCAGAACTTCTCCTTCCATTGCCTTTCCCCCGTCTCCATTCCAGCTGCAGGGAACACTGAGCTCAGCTGCTGCCCAGGCCTCACCATAGCCCATTTTTCCCAGCTGTTTGTGGCCTCGTTAAAAATCATCACCTTTTCCTTTCTTCTTCCTCTTGTCCTGTGGGTGGGCCAAAATAAGATGGCTGAGATTCTGGCTGTCAGGGTGGGACAGGGGGATGAAAAAATGGGGTTTTTCACTATGAGAAACTGTCCCGTTGGGGTCTTCTGTAATAAATGGGCCTGATAAAAGTGGTGTGAGAAGAAATCAAATCCAAGACAAACCTCAGAGCGGCTCTAAAAGGAACGATACCAGCGTTCTCCAGCGACGGACTAACTCTTTTAGCAAACTATTTCCTGTACTTTGTCTTGTGGAGAGGAGAGAAGCTTCCACATTGTCTACTCTGCTTTTGGAAATATGTTTAAAGGTACTTTTCTATTGTAATTTTTTAAAAATAAAACCGGTGATTATTGTAAGTTATGTGCAGAGTGTCGCTGTGTGCTGTGTATCTGGCTGGGAACAGGGAGAAGGATCCCAACACACCCCTCAGGGCCTTGGCGAACATCAGTCTTTTCCTCCCTCGGGAAGAGCTCAAAGCACTGTAAGGCTCCTGGGTGATTTTTCAGGGCAGATGCCATCGTCCTGTTTGGCTCTCTTGGATCTCTAGGAAAGCTCCAAAATCCAGGCTGGAAGGATCAGCAGGCTTTAAAGAAATGACTCCAAGTTTACAAAGATGTTATCGGTTAGTTTTTAAACCTACTAATCTTGGCAGGGAGCACAGGAGCTGGGATGCAATTTTCCATGAGCTCAGCCTCGGCTGAGGCAAACGTAACCTAGAGACGAAGGGCCAGATTAGCTCTGTATTTTTTTTAACACGCTGGGAATTTTGAAAAACTCGGGTTTGTAAGCCCAACCTAGAAATTCTTCCTCCCTTCTTTGCTCTGCTCCCACCCTGACAAATGTGACCAGCACCTCCAGGAGCTTCAACCAACAGGCCAGGCTTCAAAAACAAAGCCAGGAGCAAGCTCCAGCTTAGAAAGGCAGCCTAGAAAATGGGGTGTAAAGGACAGGATTAAAAAACCTACAAGCTCTAGGGTGGAAGGAAGAGGCATGGCAGTTATTTGAAACTCCTGGCTGGCAGGGATGAGTTAAGCCCTTAATGTTGGATGTTAATCCCGCTGCGGCCACCGCCACCACGAGTCACAGCTTTCACAGCTTTCCTTCCGAGTTGTATCCAGCGGAGAGGTTTGTTGGCAGGCAGGGGGAGGAAGGGAAGGGAGCCACAACACGCTGCTCAGCCCAAGAGCTGCTCCGAGCAGCAATACTGGCCAAAACCTCTGTCCCAGGCACCACTGTAAGGGACATACAGATGTTTCTGGGAGCGGATTCAGCAGCAAACATCCTCTAGCGAAGAGAGCCGTGAAATGTGCACGCATCCTGGACTTTGCCTGGGCATTGCATCTGCTCCCAGATCTGCCCTGTGAAAGGAAGTGGGGCCTTGCCCAGAATATTTAACCTCTTGAAACCATTTGTTCCCAGTTTCCCCCATTAGCCAGCCTGTTTTTGTCTCTGTGCTGATGAGCATTGCCCTCATCAGCAAGGGGCGGGAGCAGCGCGCTGCTCGCCTGGCGTCCCCTTTGCCTGCGGTGACCTTTCCCCTGTGGCCGGGGTAACATTCCTTCCCTGTGACCATTGGGGCATTTACAGGAAGGCCCAAGCTGCTGGCTGACACTGGAGAATTGCAAAATGGGATCAGGGACTCCCAGGCCAGTGCTGCCATCCGATACCAGGGATAAGTCCGGGGGGATATAAACAGGCAGAGCTGGAAAAACCAAAGCGAGATTTTGCACTCTCATTGTTTCCGTTTTCCCAAGCCTTTTTTTTCCCATCCCCCTTACACAAGGCTAAGCTCAGGGAGGAGGGGATGCAGGCAGCTCCTTCCTGTGCACACCTGGACAAAGGCTGGCTGACCAGCAGCAGGCTGGAAGCAGCTGCATAAGCAGGGAACAGCCTGGCAAGGTCTAAGAGAAAAAACACAGAGCTGGTTCCCCACATCAGATGGACACAAATGAACGGCAGAGAAACTGGAACAAGGTGGCAGAAGGCGAGCCAGATCTCTCAGAGGATTTGGGATGGATGGTCAGGCAGCAGCAGAAGGGACAGGGGATCCTGCTGCAGGAATAGAGATGCACCAGCTGGGCCAGGGAGAGCAAAGGGCAGACAGAGCCGGCGCCAAGGCCGGCAGCACCCGCAGCCCGGATGGGGCAGGGAGGAGGAGCAAGCCCAGCGCCACTCCTGGGAGAGGGGGAGAAGGAATAACAAGGCTGGGAGAGATGTGACAACATCAGGGCTTGGCCAGGCAGCTTTAAAGGCTGAGACACCGGCTGTGAGGGAGGCTGAAGAGCAAAGAGATGGGTGGCTTTGTGAGGATAGCTGAGGCCCAGCACAGCGCTCAGCATGGATTTGTTCCCTGATTCCTAAAGGGGAAATTGAGAGGTGCCATCCTGCAAGGGTCACTGCACTGCCTGAGAGCTGCCAGGGAAGGCTCTGTTCTCCCTGCCAGCATGAAAAGGAGGACATTCCAACCCAGGGGGATGAGCTGTGTGCTGCAGATGTGATCTGCCCTGAGAGCCAGGCTCCAGCCAACACCTCAACACCACTACCTGCCTTGCTCAGGGTAAAAACCAAGACGACAGCGGAGCTTAAAAAAGCAAAGCTGAGAAATACCATTAGCAGGTCCCTGAAATGCTGCCTCTAAAACACGGGGAAGTCAACCATTAGCAGAGTCTGGACTTCATCTCTGTAGTCTCCATAATTAATAACCAGCTCAGGAGGGAATAGAGAATACAACCAAACTGATGGAGGCAGGAAGAAACCGCACAAGTACTTCAGGCCTTGGATGCAAGCCCAGAAGTGCAGGTATATAGTCAAAAAATTAACTTAATGGCAGGACAACCTCCTGCCTTAACCATCCTTTTCCCTTGCTGTGCTTGTACTCTGCACAATGTCCAACCCACGAGGCCGGTGCAGTTCGACACGTGAATCCCAGTCACAGAAGCACTGATGGGTTTTCAGAGCCGTGGCTGTTTTTCCTGCGCTGTTGAGTAACACAGAGGCCACTGCAAGCCAAAGCAGCAAAAAGCAAGCCGGGGGAAACAAAAACTGCTCTTACAGCAGGCCAGGAGGCATTGAAGGAACCAGGGCTCAGACCCACAGGTGTGTGTGGGTAGGAGGAAGTGGTGTGCTGCAAGAGGTCTCTGATCAAACCTCCCTCTCACAACAGGATCTGCCACCAAGAGACCTGGGCAGCCTGCTCTTGTCTGGGCAATGCTTGAACCCTCCATGGATGGAGACATCTTCCCACCAGCTGTTTTCTTCTTAATATCCAAGCCAAACTTCCCACATTCCCCAATTATGTCATCTACCATAGCTGCCAAAAGCATTTGACCACATCATCCTCCTTACTGCCCTTCACATCGCAGTACCTTGTGATCAGATACACCCCCAGCCATATGCTCAACACAATGAGCAGTCTCAGCTCCCCATGACTCCTCCCAGGCCCTCTGCCTCCAGCCCTGACCAGCCTGGGAGTTCCAACCAGCATCCCTGGGGATGGAGGGGTGACTGAACAGAGGGGGAGGCCTAAACTGGACACAGTGTCCAGGTATGAGCTCCCTAGTGCTGAGCAAGAAAGCCAACTGCTTCCCTTGCCCTCCTGGACCTTGCTGGAGCGGCACAAGCTGCAATCACCTCATTTGGGAAGAAAAGAGCTACAGCTATGCAATACCAGGGAGCCCTGCTGTGCCAGGCAAGCCCTCTCTTCTGGGGAGATGCCAATCTCCCTGATCTACTTTGCAGGGATGTGTCCAGAGAGCCTGCACAGGGGTTGACAACACTAACACGGTCAGAACACACCCATAGAGCCAAAGGATAGACCTGAGGAACAGTGCCAGAGCTGACTGGGGATGAGATCACATCCCAGAGCACCTCGTTTGCCATATCCCTGACTTTCCCAGCAGAAAGAAGTCAGCACCAGCAGGCTGAGATCCAAGCTGTCCTCTCCCTGATGGCTGTCAGTGGTTAGCCTTGCCAGTCTAAACCAGCCAACACTAAGCACTGGCTCTACTGGACATCCTTCCCCTAGAAGCAGGAGCTGCCGGAGGCCCCTGAGGCAGTTAACACACAAAGGAATTTGGGCCTGGTACATTAGCAACGACCGGAAAGTGAGCAACAAAGCTGGAAATAACGAGATGTCAGCACCACGGTTGCTTCTAGTCATCTGCAAGGCAGCCCCTCCTCCTCAGCAGGTAGCGGGAGCGCGGCCCTCCCTGGTGGCCCGGCACCGCCCGCCCGTGCTCATCGGAAGTGACAGCCCTCGCTGGCTGCAGCCACGTGCAGGGCCTCCAAACCCTTTCTCAGGGCTCCCTCGCCTCGCTCTCCTCCGCTTCCTAAAAGCCTGGAATGATCACGATGAATTATAGATTAGCTCTTGTACACATCGCCTTATGTCAGTTTTCTCATTCAACCATGCACAATCCCGCTGTTTTCCATCCCCTTCCAGAATGATCATCATAATGGAGGAGGAGGAGGAATAACTCTTCAGTAAGAGCAACTACTAGGAGAGAAGTTAGCTAGTAGAGATCCATGTTTAGATGTGTGACACACCTGGGCTACTCAACTTGTCCCTTAAAAAAGGAAAACCTTGTCAGGATCAACCCACCAAATACTGGAGCTGAGGGAACAATGTCCTTGCTGGACAGGAGCCTCAGGAGAGTGGAAGAGGTAGGGACAAGTAGGAAAAGATGGCACTAAGATGGGTTTGCCAAAGACCCTTCCTGAAATGCATGAGACCAAGGTGCCTGCCACAGACCATTTCCATCTGAAATATTCTATTCTATGTTCTCAGCACAAGCACCCTCATCTTCCTGGTTTGCAGCAGATGCTTCCAGGGAAGGAGGAGAAAAATGGCATAATGGCCAGGGCTGCTAGGACAGAATATGATGCCTCTCAGCAGCCCTTTGCAGTGCCAGACTGAGGGAAGAAGGGTTTTGCCAAAGTAAGCAAGCTGAGAGCGTGGTGGTTTTGGCCACCAGGAGAGTCATTCTGCCAGACACAGAACACAAAACAACATTCCTGGAGGAATATGAAGGAGGTTTGAGTTTTTAACAGCTGAACTTCAGCAAAATGCTTGATCAGGATATAAGGCTGTGAAGAGACTGAAGTGAACTGGAATGGTACTAAATAGCTTCAGCAAACAGACTCATGCTCATACAGTCTGAGATGTTCTCTAGTTCCATCATTTGATTTTTAAGAGGTCTTGGGAAAAAAAGGAGCACTGGGAGCATCTTTGGGAAACAAAATCCAGCTCCTGAAGTCTACACAAAAGAGAAGAGCTCATGTTCCTCTTCTATTTGACAGGCTCAGAAAATTAGGTTCTGCTCACCCTGGAGAAGAGGAGGTTGTATGGATACCTCACAGCCCCTTCCAGTATCTGGAGGGGTCTACAAGGAAGCCAGAGAGAGACCCTTTATCAGGGACTGTAGTGACAGGACAAGGGGGAATGGGTACAAACTGAAAGGGGAAATTTAGCTCAGATATATGGAAGAAAGACTTTCCTGTGAGGGTACTCTGGCCCAGCACAAATTACCCAGAGCTATGGTTGCCCCATCACTGGAAATGTCCAAGGCTAGGTTGGAGTGGGTTTGGAGCAACCTGGTCTAGTGGAAGGTGTCCCCGCCCATAGCAGGGGGTTGGAATAGGATGGGCTTTAAGGTCCCTTCCAATCCAAACCAGTCTAGGATTCTACAATTCTGTGCTTATTGTCTGAATTTGTTTTCTTCACCACTGCTTGTCTATAGTCCATGACACCACTAGCAGGCCAATGTGAGCTCCTCTTTAGCTAACAAGCTGCAAAACTTATTTATGCCCTTTCTGCTACTATTGCAGAGGAGAAGACATCCACCAGTGAGGCAAAGCATCTAATTCAGTCTTTCCAACTGGACACCACCTGGACCCTTTTGTTCCTTTGAACACTGGAGCCTGACAAGGCCAGTGCAGCACACAGAGCTCACAGTCACCTTCCCTTTCCTGCTCTCCTGTTTTTTGACCTAACATATTTTTAATCTTTTAAAGTAGCTGGAGGCATTTTCTTTAGACTCAGACTCTATTATCCTAATCACTTGAGCAGAGAAACAAAGCAGGTAGCCTACCTCACAGCCAGCTTCGGTTCATAGGGAAAGGGCAGTGTTATGCAAGATAACAGGCAAGTTACTCCATGAGACATCCCAAAGGCAGGAAAGGCAATTCAGAGCTCTGCTGTTGTCCAAGCACCACCACCAAAAAAATCACTGCTCAAAAATGCAGCAGATGGAAGAGAACCTTTTTTCCCTTGAGTGAAGATGACAGAAGAGAGGTGAACAGTTTTGCAAGTGTGCTGTAGGTATTTAAAGCAGAACTGTAATGGAAAACTAAAAAGTGCCAAGAGGAATTGTTTGTGCTGACCTGGAAGATACAGGAAAGAAAAAGAGTTTCAAAACCATCTGGAGAAGCATGCTTTTATATATATATATTTAAAAAGCATGAAATATATATATATATAAAATAATAGAAAAAACCTCCTAATGGCATTTGGCAGCTCCTTAAACAGGACTGACATGTGCAACGCTGGAAGCACTATCTGTTTCTCAGAAGAGCAGCCTTTAAAACCAGGAGGATAAACGCTGCACTTACAGAAGCATATTTCCCCAAGCTGACAGAACTTGCTCAGTGCCACAGCAACAAAGCCTCATTCTTCATCTGCTCACGTGTCCGCATCCGACGGCCTCTGCTTCGACCCCGGCTGCATCAAGCAAGACAAGAGCCTGTGCTCAGGCAGCAGCGATCTGCTGTCAGTGGGGAGCTGCAGGCACCTCTTTTATCTTTGATCCTAACCCTGGAAGAGCGGAGAAACAGCTCCTCTCCTGCAGCGCCATGAAAACAGGATCAGCATTGACTGACTCTGGTTCGGAACATAAAAATAAGTTATCAAGAGGACAGGATTTGGCCACATTCCATGTAAGGCTGTGCTGCACAGAACACCAGGCATCTACAGGGAGCTTGCATTTAAGGTGGTTCCTCCCCTCTTCCCCAGCCATCATTAAAAAGACGACAGCGTTAGCAAGTCACTGAGAGGATAAAAATATAGCAAAGATTCCTTTACCTCCATGAAAAGGAAAACTCAACAAGCACAAAAATCGCCGATTCTCTCATTCTTTAAGGAAGCAACACTGGAAACCTGCATTGTAAATTTATTACTTAAAAGAAAAAAAAACACTTCAGTATTACACCGTCGTTTTATTTCCCTCCTGTGCACTGAGCAGAACGTGCAACACACTTGTACCCACAACAGTGAGGAGACAGTGCCAAGGGCAATTCCTAATTAACATTAGGAAGCTCTGGCTGCATCCCATCCCACAGCCTGCTGGGACTTCGGGAGAGGGGGTTTTCTGAGTTTGAGTCTCAGATATCACTGCCTTTCAGTAAAGCTCAGTCCCATGGCAAGGAAGAAGCATACAAACCGTGGGTGTATTTGACTGTGAAAGAAACTTTGCCTGCAGTGATTTTAGGAAAAGGTTTCCCTGAAATAGGTAAAACAAATTCAGTATTCAATCCCACTAGAAAGCCCCTTGTAAGTAATTCCAGGTAAATACCCATTAAGCAATGTAAAAGCAGAGTTAAGCACTGAGCAGGAATTCCTGCATTACATGCTGAGCACCATTTATCACCCTATGCCAACAGGCAACTAGTGAAAACTTCTTACTCAAAGACACGTTTCCCATTAGCTAATTAAATTCACCTCTAAATTTAGTAGCTCATACTTGCTCTTAAACTGACCTGTTTCACCTCGGCAGTTGCTGGGGTGGGGGAAACACATCACATTATTATATACAGTCAGTCCTTCTGTGAGCAGACACCGAGCCCCAGCAGCACAAAGCCCACCTAGAAACGCGCGCTTGCTCCAGAATTCAACCGCTCACTGCTTGCCAGGAACCACATCAGAGTAATCTTTTAATACTCCAACCAAGTGGTCATTGTGAGTCTTAAACCGGCGTTTCTTCTGAGAAGCAGGTTTCTTCCTCCTCTGAATGGGAGCCTGCAAGAAGAAACAAACAGGAGTCAGAAGATCTGTGACATCTGACCTGATACCGTGCTGGTCACCACTGCTGCCAAAGATGAGCTCTGCCAGAACCAGGGGTGGGCAGGGAAGGGAACTGCTGGCTCCTGGAGAAGCAACAGAGTCCAATTCCAGTCCAGGCAGGGAGACGACCCTGGGGACAGAGCGGAGCCACGGTATCCCAGGCACAGTAGTAAAGCTGGCATTCGTAACTGCAGCTACAGAAGCAGGTACACGCCCCACAGTTCTATCCATAATCCCATGAGGATTTCAAAGCTGTTTGGCAGAAAAGTTAAAACTCCCCACCTTCCTCCCAAAATACTACTACTAATACTACTCTTGATGCATTGTACAGCTTCAAGTAGAAGCTTCCACTGTGGAGCTCATGGGAATTCCTGGGGTTTGCCCTCTTTTGATGCTGCTCAGATTAGTTTCACTAGCTTTAACGAGTCATTGAAATCACTGGCTGCTGGCTGCAGCACTTGGTTTTTCCAGTTTTTAACACCAGTCACACTTCCCCAAGCTCCACAAAGCCGTGCATAGGCTCACCAAAACGTTTTGGAATTAACACTGCGGGATCAGGAAGGGGGGATTTCCTAGGAAGATCTGTCATTTTTGTCTCTTACTATTTTCTTTGGTCCGGTTTCTTGCATGGAAGAAATACCCTGCCGTTTCAGATACTCTTCTATCTTCTCCTCATCCATAGAATCCACGGGAATGCTCCTCCACAGCTTCTGGAATTCTGCAACGACAAACCCGTTTTTATATCCCAGTGAGCAAACCCTGGGCAAAGACCCCAGAGGAGGGGAAGGAGAGAGACTTGATTTCAAACACTGAAACATTCTGGCACGTCAGTCTGTCACCACCAGCAGGCACTCACTCAGCACAGCCCTTACCCGCTCCAAATGCTGATGCACTGCCAAAACCACCCAAAACCCGAAAAGATGAAACCCCAACCAACAAAACAACAACAAAACACCCTCAAGCTAAACTGCACTCGAGCATCAGGAGCACCCGGAGGCAACCTGTGCTTTTCATATTTATTTGCCACGGGAGTCTCTTTTTGCCTGGAATCTCTTAGAGCTGTGTAGGCTGTGAATGAGTTTCACAGATCCTTATGAAGGGCAATCACTAACCATAAATGGCAACTTCATTTACACATCTTCAGCTGCAACTGACTTGGGAGACTTGTCATCCCATCGTCTAATTTACTGAAGGTTCAAGACATTTACTTGAGTGGCTCTGAGCTCGTTTATCACTGCAATATGATCCATACCATGCTCTACAGATAACAAAGCACTAAAATTCCTCTGGTATTAAAAAGAAGAGAGACACCTTAAAAACCACCGCAGCAGGAAAACAGACAGAGACAGTAAGTCTTAATTAGAGCAGCTGCCATCTGCCTGCACACTTTGTGCCTCACGTAAAGTTTCACAGAGCCTCTGGAATGCCTTCTCCAGGCAGCGGCTGGTACGATCCTACCTCCCTTCATTCCCCAGGCAAGGAGTTAAGATACATCCTGTCAGCAGGTCTGGCTAACAAACTATAAATAAAACACGAGGCACACATAGCAAGGCAAGACTAAATTTTTCCTTTTATTTCCAGATAAATTTAGTATACAGTTGTCAAAACAACCACAACCTCTGCATGCTTAAGGATCTGTCCTGTGCAGCAGGGGATGGGATGCTCCAGTGCCCGTTTGCCACAGACACCCTGGCTCTGGGCACACTGCAACCAAATGGGAGTGTACAAAACCAACGCGGTTCCTGCCCTTGGAACTATTCCCTACCTAAGGCACCTTGTTTCTCTATGCAAATACATGCATCGAGTCTCAGGCGGTTGGTTCTCTTCTTCCTGTTGCCAGCAGTAAGAGACTGTCCCAGCTTTCCAGGAAACAAAAGAAAGGAATTTCACCAGTGAAGAACAACTGTTCATTTTTGGTGGTTTTGAAGAGAACCAAAACCTGTCAAAACATCACTTTTGGTTACTGGGAGATAGCTCACAGCCTGCTTCTCACGGAGGCTATCCAGCACCCTGGGATCAGTGTGCACATCCCTTAATGCAAGGACTGACACCGTAGTCAAGACATTCTCCATCTGCTCATCCATTTTGAGGGGGATTCCAGGCTTTCAGCATAGCTGGTGGTGCCTGCTATCACAGATCATCCCTCACCTCTGCAGCAGGTGGAGAAGGTTTGTCCTCTTATTTGTAACATCCTCTGCAAACAAACGTGTCTCCTCATTGGAGTTCAGGATATATGGACAAATATGCCCTGGTGCAAAAAAAAGGAACGCTGAAGACTGGTGCTTAAGGTTAAACCGGTCTACATTCTTCTGGGGAACAGAAGTGAAAAATTAAACACTAGAAAATAAATGGTCAGCTCTTCAGGGATCAGCATGCACAGAAGTGCAGATCACAGTTAATATCTAACTACAGTGCTCTGCATTTCTTGTAGGGCTATGGTTATAACATCACTCCAGCTTCACATCCACCTTTTAAACTCGGCCAAGAAATACAAATGGACAGGCATCAAGATCCAAAACTGCAGAGCTAAAATGGACTTTACATACAGATAATTTAATCCACTAATTGGCCCCACCAGAGTCACTGTATCATATTCTGCAACTCCATTTAAAAACTCCTCCATAGATCAGGCTGCTTTCAGCACTACTGCTTTGATTGCAGTAATTGCAAAAGAATCTTCTTCCCATGCTGAAGCTCCATGTAGGGCTTTAAAATACTTCACTGCCCAGGAAAGAGGGAGTCACAACATGGAAGCACTACATACTGAAGGACTGGTTTGGAACTAAAAGCACAGGATAAAGGTGGAGAAGCACAGGGAGCTGCCACCCTTCAGTACATATGAGCTCTCTGCACTTAGTGTGACATCTAAAAGGAAAGGAAGATCCATCATCACAAAACTGACTCGGTGTAACACCAGACACTGGGCTAAAATGCAAGGTCTGAAGAAAGAGAGCAGCTGGATGGCTGGCACTGAACCATTTACACATTACCTGTCAGGTTTTTAAATCTCAAAGGACTATGCCCCTATCAGCCAGGGAAAGTTTAGACCTTGGGAATACACTCTCTGAATTATTGTGACATCCCCTCTGAAATATGAGAACCTGTGGGAAAAGATGGCAATAACTACAAGCTCTCAAGAAACAACCCTCTGCATTTATAGCTGTGGTACTTCTGCACCTCAGAAAATATACCCTTGACCTGCCATAGGGAAAGATTTTTCTCAGTTTCCTTGAGAAGAATCAGAAATGCTGCCATCCTGGCCTTGGCTGTGTGTCTGAAGAGCAGACAACAGTGGCAGAAGGCAGCTCCTAGGGAAGGCTTCAACATACCAGATCCATTTTTCACAAGGCATTTCTTGTCTCTGTGGACAGGGCACAAGGAGCTCAGTGCTGGTGTGAGGAGTGGAAGGGGATGGATGGCTGGAGCAGGAAGCTCCCCACATGCTGGCCTGCTCCAGCCAGCCATGGAGAACAGGTTGGGATGTATGCATTCCTGTGGTGCCTGTAGCCATTATGATGACAGAGCACATTCCATTTTCCTGCTCTGTGTCCTGTTCACTGCTGGGTGATCTTGACACTGTCACAGCACAGAAAAGGTGAGAAACTCTTCTCTCAGAGCCACTAAATTATTTTATACATCAGCCAGAATAAAAGTAAAATGGCTACAGGAGGATAAAAAGACAGCAAGGCTTCACCTGACCGCAGCAGGCTGCACTCAGCAAGCTGACAATCTCTGCAGAGCTTAGGCTGCTTTGACAAGACAGAGCCCAGGAAAAATCCCCAGGAGAGAAATTTCCCAAGAGTTTCTGGTCAAAGCCATGCAGGTGCTTTGAACCTCACGGAGATTTGCATTTTCCACAGAGCTTTCAAGTCCTGATTCCAATGCAGATCTTCCTGAGAAGAGGCAGAAAGCTGTGATCCCAGTACTGAGGGGCAAGTGTCATGAACAAATCCAATACACAGTATCTTGCAATCTGATCACTAAAACATTTTAACTCAGAAACTGCACAGAATCAACACTACTCACAGGCTGCTTCCTTGCTCCTCCAGAGAGCTAAATTTTGGTCTTTTGAGTACTGAGAGGAGGAAATGAGACCAGGAGCTGGCTGAAAAGCCAGTTTAGATGTTTGCTGACATCTCCAGCAACATGAAGTCTGTGCACAGACTCAAAACAACGGGCTCTGACCAGCAGGAACCAACAGAGCTAAGCAGAGGGCAGCGCAACAAAGATCTTGCACACACCTTCTCTCTCTGAAATACCCATGGGGTAAGGATGCACAGTTACCTTGATTTTACAGCATCATGAGGTGCCTCATAGATGAAAACAATTTGCACTGACATTCCCTGAGTGATTATACTCTAACACACTTCCTTTCTGTAAATGCTTACATTTGGGGAATGAAGTCATGGGTAAATGACTGCCTGGTGACTTTGGAGAGGCTTATCCAGCACTTCTGACTGCCTCACCTGCTCTTGCAGAAAGGTTGAAATGGTTGTGAGGATAAACTGATACATCACACAGGTAATAAAATCTGCCAGAGATTAAAAACAGCTTAAAAACCTTCACTGAGCCAAGCCAAAAGCTGAGCAAAGGACAAAACCAGGCAGTAACAGTGTAGAAGAGACGAGACAACAGTCCTAACAGTCCCAGGGAATGCAGCACTGGATTTAAACCAGACAGAAAAGATGCTTGATGCTAAATCTGTGCTGTCCCTGGACCACCACAGGCGTAAGTCAGCACTGATCCCAAGCAGTTTTTACAGTGCTAAATTTAAGAAGCTTTGGCCATTCTCTAAAACCCTTCAAAGGCTTAGGAAGAATTTTAAAATAATAGAGTATCCGAATTTTTTTAGCTGGAAAATACTTCCTGTAGTGCATTCAGCTGAGAAAGATACCATCTCCAGCAGTCAGGCAATCGAACTGGCCTTTCAGCATTCAGCACAGGGGTGAAAGCCTTGTTCACATGCAAAGTGCTTCGCCCCAGCACAAAAAGGCAGCGCTTGACTTGGCTGAAGCACCTGAAATCTGGCCCTGCTTTTATAAACACTTTCAGCTCCCCACCACTGACAGTAGATTAATTAGCCAGGAAGTCCAGAAGGAACACATGCAATCTGAACCTTCCTTGGCTAATCACATAAAAGGAAGAACAAAAGCCATTCCTTACTGCTAAAACCTTCTCCAGTACCCTTGAGATCACGATATATAGGCAGCGCTCCGTTGCTGCGATACTTTGGGATTTATTTTCGCAGGGGGAGAAAGAAAAGCTTGTTCAGCCACCAAGGGCAGAGGCAGGCACTGCCAGAAAGCAGGTCCTCCCACTACTCCAGGCAGCAAGCTCCAAATTGCCCTGGCAGCTTTTCTTTCTCTGCTGATGGAGCTCAGGCAGCAGTGGGAGAGGACACCCGACTTTTCAAGGCTATCAACCTCAGCCAACACATGTTCTGAGCTGGGATGTCGTACGGCAGCACTGTGCACTGAGGAGCACAGAGACCTTATTTCTGAGGATAAACATTAGACTAGAAACATATTTTGAACTGTCATCGGCTGCTAGATCAAAGAGTCTGCCAACACTTCAAGGCTTATTTTGCAGTCTTTTAAAAACTTCATTTTAACGTTGCCGGAGATAATGAGCTGCAATAGCATTGCTAAGGCAGAGACGTGTCATAACTCATCCTGTGCACAGACAATTCTGCCAGTGACTCCCTAAGAGACACCCTTCTGCTGCTCTGGAAAGAATCCTAAAGCAAAGCTGCTCGGGAAAGACGGGTTTCCTTCAACACAGGATAACATGGATGGAAAAAGGACCTGCTCCAGCTGCAATCAGTGAGTGAACCTACCCAGGGATGAACCCAGCACTGTGGCATACGCAGGTGGATCACAATAGTCACAAACGAGAAAATATTCTTGCCCCCCTCTCAGAACAAAGCATCAGAAGGAAAACCAAAAGCAGCAGGAACAGAGCAACAACAAAACATCACTTCTGGCTCGGGTGGGAAGCTGCTGCCACCTGCGGATAAAAGGGAGCAGAGGCACCTTGAACTACAAACACTGCAGGCTGGATCCCTCCAGGACACACACTGCAGGCTTAAATGCCTTCCTGCAGCAGGAGGCCAGGCACTTTAATGGGGTTTTTTAACTTCTTCCTCTGTCTGACATCAATAGCTTGCTATCAGAGGGAGGAAGAGGTTAAAAAACCCATTTTTTTTTGCTCCTAAGCAATCATGGGTGTGCTACAACATGTCTCGTGTAAGATTTATCCTGGCTGCCTGATACCTCTGTCTACATCTTTACAAAATGGGCTCTGTTATGAATTTTCACAGCTAATCCTGACCTCCTTCTGATAACTCTTCTACTATGGCTGGGTTCTTGCTATCTGGAAAAAATTGCACAAGAAACATCGCTCATTTAGCAACACGACCGTGATACAACCAGTGGCTAAAACTTAAAAGCTCTGTCTCAAAAGTTACTGCAAGAGCACTGATTTCTAAATGTTTTGGCCATGGTCACAACCCCCAGAAACTCTGGGCTGATAAACTGAAGAGGCACTACCTCACCATGACAGGGCTCATGGTAAACTCCTAAACATTTGGAAATCAGAAATTCCCCAGTGAATCCATTCTGCATTTTGCATGTAGTTTCACTGCTGCTACCAAGAAATGACAGAAATTATTGTTTAAAAAGAAATTCACTTCAACCTTTTGAAATATTTTTTGTATTTTTAATTGCTGTTGATGCTCTACTTCGTGAAACAAAGATTACAAGTGTGTACTCTCAGTGCCTAACAAACAGTCAATGATACAGATCTTCAGTTGCTAAATTCTATTGGAAATAAAGATTCCCTTGGAGGCAGGCAAAAAAAGAAAGATCTTTATGCATCCTCCTGTGGTGCTGTAAGTAGAGCAGCTCAAATCTGTATCAAAACTCTTTTTTTTAACCATACATAATGTGATGCTGTGTGATGCAATGGCTTTATGTGTCATGTTACAACAACAATACATTAACAAAAAGTGTTCAGTGTCGTTGAGTCAATCAAAGTAAGATCTTCTGACACTGACTGTCTTCCCCTTTCTGCATTTACAGACACCTGATGTTGGCATTAACATCATTAGTGGAACACACCCTGATTGCCATAATTAATTTCTGTGCATAAAGTGGCACCAGAGGATTTTACCACTATTTGTGACACAGCAAACACACTGAACATGTGAAGCCCCAAATCCACTCCAGCCCTGGGCAGCAGCACTGCCCCAGATCTGTGCTCTCCTCCCAGCTGTAACCAGCCCCTTCTCAAGAATTTTGCTCACATCTCATCCCTCTGTTCCATTTATGGCTTCTTGCTGCATTCATCAATGAAAGGCACATGGTTAAAAAACTGGAAAAAAAACCCAACAAAAATCTTGCACCCACAAATCATTCTTTTGGGTTTTTTTGGCGTCCCCTTAAGCAGCAAAATGTCAGATGCCATTTTATTCACAGTGAGGTGGTTTTTAGTCTCTTCTGTACTGCTACTCTTGAGGACAAGTCTTGGATTCCTGGTGCCATGTTCCAATGGACCCATCATAAAGCAGAAAATATTACCACTGGACTCACTTGCTGGTCTCATTAGCCTCATGTTAATATGAACATTCCCCTCACATCTGGACACACCTAATATTTCATCATCATCTTAAAAGACTGCTCTACCTCAAGACTGCTTATACACAGAGATGCTTAAGATGAATTCAGATCAACTGTCACGGAAACCTACGTGAAAACAACACCTACCTTCATCCACAGCAAAGTGACAGCTCTTGTCATTGTAGAAAAGAATTTTCTTCTTATCAGGGCGATTAACAAAGATGATCTGGTCCCCTAAAGCCTCAAAAACAAAGGCAAAAGAACAACTCAAAACCACTTCGCTTCCAAGTTGAAGGTCCCCAATTCCAACAGAGCCAGACCTTGTGCTACAAAAAGCAACAACAAACTGGAGAAGCTGCACAGGAACTGGCCATGAAACACATGAGTACACCAATAAATCAAAAATGCGATTCAGAGGACTGAGTTCAAGGTGTGAAAGCATAACTAAATGCCTACAGTTGGAATGTGGTAGGAGTATTTTGTGAGAAAGAGCTCTGAGAGCTGTGCTGAGACATCAGGGCAATTCTGAACATAAAGGATGAAATACAGAAAAGGCCATGACATATGATCTGCTGAAACAGCTTCTGAGTTAGCAAAAGAACAGAAACAACTCATAAGAAAACTCTGTCTTAGTGTCTCTCTTCCCCCTGAGAAGTGAACTGCAGATACATGTTCCTCACCTTGATGGCTTTCTGTGCATTGGGCAGCCCTTCCTCGATGTCTTCCAGAAGGATTCCTCCCAGGCCTCGCTGGTCATGCTTGTCCAAGAGCCTGAGCAGAGCCTTTTTGTCTTTCAGGTTGTACTTGGGTTTGAAAGCATACTTCCCATCCACAACTTCTATTTTCGGATTGTTGACTAGAGCCTGTAACAGGAACAGAAATTTCAAACCCTGAAACAGTGCAGACACTCATTACTTTTTTTCTGATGTGTTTTTGAGTACATGAGACACATGTTACAGCTGCCAGGCTGCAGGTTTGAGTTTAAATGGATTTTAAATCCTTGGATCCTACATCATCCAGCCTAGGCATAATTCACCACAGCACAGAGTGCTTCTAACAGAATAGGGACCCAATTTTGGTGCTGCAGGGTATTTGTTTACCTTTTTTCATCTGGCAAAAGCTCAGCTTCTTGGGAGGAGCTTTTCTATTCCATTTTGATACTTTGGTTCATTATGGAAGAAACTTGGAGCTACCTTTTGAAAGACTTCACCAAAGTCAAGCTTCCCTCATAAAGGGCTGTCATAAAGACAACCAACACTGCCAGAGCTGAGGTTTCTGCTCCCCAGAATATTAGTGCTGGCAGCAAGGAATATTACAGACTGACTTAGAAGTTTCTTGAAGGAGGGATTACATATTTAATAATTTAATAAATGTGTATAATTCAGGTCTATCAGAATTGTTAATGAAAATCTGAACACGTGTTTGCTTTACCTCGCTCATTAACCATTGTTTCTGTTTGAGTCCAATATCTAAATGCTGTGTTTCATCCAGGATCTCTTCTAGGGTTAATGGATGTGTATCACCACGCTGGTGCCGGGTCTGGAAAAGCAAACAGGATCTATTACAGTTCTGTTCCCACTTTATTCAGCAACTCAATCACCAAAAAGTAACTAAGACTGGCACCAAATTACACTTCATTTTGATCAATGGCCCATGAATCCCAAAACCTGACAGCATCTTGAAATTCCTACAAATAAGCCCCATTATCTTGGCTGTAAAGTGACCTGGGATAATTAGGATTTCAGTTATGGAACAATATGCTGACAATTTCATTTACTGACAGCACCTTGAATTTAACAAGCAGTTTCCTGAAATTCCCACTCTTGCAGTAAAAAAATTTCAGAGGATGAAACATTCAGCATTTTCCAGGTACCACAGGACAAGAGATAATTAAAGCATTTAAAAACACTATTATTTTACACCAAAACACCGTACCTTCATATAATTAACTATTTTAGCAAGAACTCCAAACTTGTAGCCAGAGCCTCCTGAAAGGGCTTTCAAGTTAAATGATCCATTGCTGTGATCTACAAAGAAAGAAAACAAACAATTAGAGGATGATTTGATACCTTCCTGTTGGCTCTGAGGTCCATCATGTTCTCACTCTACTTCCAGCAGCTTCTGAAAGGACAACTACGGACAGAAACAGGAGGGGCAGAAGCAGCCACCCTCAGGTGAGTCCTTGCACACATCCTGATCCAGACCCAGAGACTCAGAGGACACAGCTCTAGAACATTTCTGAGCAGAACTCTACAAATAAAAAGTTAGGAAAACAGCAAGGGACTGCAGAGCTACTGCCACATGAGAACACGTTTAATTCAGTGGCTTAACATCCCATAATCATTTACACTACATTAATTCACGCTGAAATAATGCACTGCATTTGCTCCACCAATACCTTCCCTGCTGCTGTGATGGGGGCAGAAAGCTTCCCTTCTTCCCAAAAGGCACTCAGTGGTTACACACCAGGTAAAGGAAGGCTGTGATTTTAAAAAAAAAAAATTGTTTAAAGTAGCTCTAGAGGAGAATTTATTAAATGGACCCATACAAATGCAAACCAATTCAACCTGGTACGTTGCACCACTGGAACAACAACTCAGAACCCCCTCTGTTGTCAACTCTGGTTGTCTTTATCATGAGGTTTGCTATCATTTTGTTTCAAAAATTCTTGCAAGGTTGTTAATGACCATTTCATTAACGTCAGCTCTTAGCATAGCACATTAAACATAAATATCCACAAACCACTATCACAAGCCACAGGCTCATTACCAGCACAACATTGCTCAAATCTAATGGCAACAGTTTTTTGGAATTTCAACTACTCCAGAAAAAAGAACATCATCTCTTTGTCACCATGTGGATTGTTTAATCCTCTAATGATTTCTAAGCACATCTGACAGGACAACAGCTATCTCAGAGATACAGAGCTCCTATTATTTCTGTGGAAAAATCAGTGAGGGGAGAGAAAAGAACAGAACTGTGAAGCTGTTACATGACATCGCCTTAGAGGCTTTACACAGCACAACAATTCTAAAATTAACATAGAAGAATCAGTGTAACTCCAGCTACAGAAGAATATTTTATTCTGGTTACTAAATTAAGATGGTAAAAGGAGAAAAAATCAAAAGCCAGCTCCCCTTGAAGATGCGGCCCATAGGGATTTTCCCCTAAAGGGCTCCCTTTTAAGATTAAAAATTAATGTCTATGTAGGACATCTTACAAATAAACAGAAAAATCACAGATGTAATGAGAGGTCTGAAGTGACCAAAATAAATTCAGAGGTACAACAAACAGTCAATATGACTTATCACGTGTTTGTTCTGTCACTTGAATCAGGAAGATTATTTTGGTTAATCTGCCTGGTTGCAGCCTGCTACAGTTCATGACAGGAGAATCTAATCCCACAGCGAGGCTGGAAATCTGCAGATATTAACACTTCAAACGTCATGGTTTGATGGCTGAGCCCAGCACAAAGCAGAGCGGGGTCGTGGCCAACGCGCGCTCCCAGCGCGCTCCTCTGCTAACGAGCTCATCCCACCCAAAAAAAAACAAGAACAGGGAGGAGTTTGCTTTTATTCCAGACAGTAAGAGTCGTATTTATGAATGATTTACTCCTGGGGTTGAGGGCTTGATGCAAATGAGCACAAAGGAAGTTGTCAGCAGCATCGTGCTCTGGCCAATGGAAGGAAAGCTCCATCTTAGCTGTGCCATAGGCTGCACTAAAAAAAGGGACCAGAACGGCGCTCTCTCAGCATCCTTTCACACAAGAGGTAGGTGTGTATCATTTTATAACATTCTCTGAGGTTTATCTTGATTACTGAAAGAAAATATGCCTGTAAGCTGAGAACCTGTAAAAGCTTCTTGGAATCAGGATGATTTTTCTCTAGGCTGAGCAGGGTTTATCCCGCTGAACGCGGAGGAGCTTGTCTTGCACGATCAGACAAGCACTTTCACCATCTGTGCACTAATGGAAAATTGATGACCACTCCATCTTACAGCAAAGCTAACACAACAAGCCAAGATTCAGTAAACAAAATGGATTTCATCCTTACAGGGGAGGTGGCTGGTTTCCTGCAGCCTCACGTTCCTTGTGATTGATTCTATGTGTTTTCACAGAAATGACAGCGAAAGGGTTTTCCTTAAAACAAAGACAGCTCCAGCTGAAACGTGAGAAACGTTACCTCCCAGGGGGGATTCCGTAGATTAGGCTGCCTAAAAGAGATCTGTGTGTGTGGAAGAGAAACCTGTTCTAGAAATGTGGTATACACTGGGTAGGGAGAAAATCCCATTGCCTGCTGTTATCTTTGGAAATACTGGAGCAGCCATCGATACAATGCAAACAGCCAGGCTGGAATGCACCTGAGATTTGTAAATGCTTTTACCCCGAGATGTCTGCTCAGTGCTTTCTTAAACAGGACTTCCACAGTGCTGCATTAAAAGGATTTTCTGCCAGTCATTTCCCTCTACTCCATGAATATGATTTCAAATAAAGCTGCTCCTCTGCAGTGCCAAAAGATGCTAATGCTTTTCAATTAAAACCCAGTGCAGATATTAGAGGAACCACTTCATTAAATATTTAGGTCACTGCATTTTGGATACATACAATTGCTGACTTGATTGCAAATCAGACTGGCTGATGATACGAATCTGAAGTGTGCCGTTACAAAATAAGTAAAACTGCAGGAAACCAGCCCATTTTTGACAGCTTTCAAGGACACTAACCTCATTAGTGCTGTTTTAATTCTGAACAGTCAGCAACAGCTACTTCAGCCTTGTATTTTAATAATTACAGCAAAGAGCAGCTGATCTTTATCTGCCTCGCCTCATTCAAATCTAAGGAATCACCATCCTCCTCCTGGAGGAGCATTAAATTCCACCTCCTGGCATAAAGACAAACATCTCTCCGCTGTGCAAGCCGCTGCCCTGATGGTGGCTGTGGAGTGGGAAGGGAATGGCTGCCCTGATGGAGTGGGAAGGGGCTGGCTGCTGCACTGCACCGTGCTGCTCCTGCCTGGCCGTGCCATGCCCAAGATGCTCCTCTCCTCTTGGGAATGGAGCCACTGCCTTGGCAGAGAGCTGTGCTGGCAAAGGGTCCTGGCTACACACTGCAGATCTGACCAATCCCTCTAGTGGCCCCAGATCTTGATCACTTTGAGCAATATAAATGAAAAAAAAAAAAACTAAAATTACTAAATTTTGCATCACAGAAGCAGTCTATTTTTGTGCCTGGTGTTTACAGAGCGAGCAAACTTACGTGTAACAGATTCTAACAAAACCCTCGGTCTTAGAAATCTGTTTACAAAGTTCAAAACAAAACTCTTTTCTTTCCCAAAGGTATCCTCTTGCCATTTAAAATACACAATTAAATTCTGCTTATTTTAATTACTCCTCAAAGGGGGCTCCAAATCCTTTTATTCAGCTCCCCCTTCTCTCTTTCTCTCATGGATTTTAAAATAAGTCTTCAAGTCACTCCTTCAAAAACCCTTATGACTTTTAGCCCCTTAACAGGTTGGCTGAGTTTCCTTCCCAGACCGTGACCAAATCAAGCCACTCTCTTGAAGCCAGGAGTAATTTTAGCTTGGATTTGCTCTGTAAACTTTTGTTTAAGGAAAAAAAGCCACAAACAGCTTAATTAATCCCATCCATCTCAGTCATACTTTGTGTATTCAATTACTAATTTGTGTACTCAGTTACAGATTTAACAGAGGAAACAGTAAGTTGCTGCAACTGCTCCAGTAAATGTCTGTATGGAACACTAATGCCAGGGACCTTCCCAGCAACAAAGCTCTTCCATTTCAATTCAAATCCATTAAAGACAGAAGGATAAAGAACAAAAGGTGTAATATTTGAACAAAAAAAATAAGACATAAATCACAAGCTGGTTTGGCAGCGTGATCCTGGTTTTCACTATATCCTTCTCTTTAATAACTTCACAGTTATTAAAGGAATAAATAAGGACAGGTGCTCAGCCTGCTTTAGTAGACACCATCACCACCATTCTCCACCTAAAGACTCCTTTGCTACTTCCTCAAGGAAATATGGAGACTTGACTTGACCTCCTCCTCCCACTCCCAGCTGTACATTGCCTGAGGGATTCAAAGGTTATTACCACGTCCTACAGCCACAGCAGATAAGCAGAAGTTACCGTAGCTCCCTGGACAATTTTTATGACATTAGACTATAGAGCAAAGGCAGATTTGCTGAAGCAGATTTGCTTCATCTCCCCCCACACCACAGAGCAGCCTCTTCCTCTGCTGGGTGCCAACAGACAGTGTTGGGGCCAGGGTTAGGCAGAGGTGAAAATAAGAAATAAGGATTCCTCAGAAAGGGTTTGGTTTTCCTTGTTGCCCACCCCAATGACTATGGCACCACAAACAAGATTTCCAAACACTCACAGTGCCACCAAATTTTCTCCAGAACAAACTACTCAGCAGTGGAAGAGCAGGGGAACTAACAGGTCAGAAAATCTACCCTCCTGAAGACAAGAGAGCTTTGCAGGTGAACAAGTCTGTGCTAACAGGCAATTGCAAAATAATAAGGCCTTTCACACCATGCAGGTGCCAGCCTCAAGACTGATGATGGACAGGTGCTCGAAACCAGCATACACCTTGAAAATCCAGTTTGTAACCTTTGTGCATATAATTGAAACAAAGAAGCAAAGCTCTCATTCCTGAATAACTTACACCACATGATGCCTGCATAAACTAGACTATGAACCAACCAAAATAAATGTACTGCAGGTGTATACCTGGAGTTTAATATTTTGGTGAGCAAATATGAGTATGCAACAATGCATGTTCGTAGAAACTTTGAGCACTTAGTCTGAGTTTAAGCAGATCCAGTCTGTGATAAATATCACAGCATGTCCTTGACTGACAGAGTTCTCAACAGCTTTGTTTTTGTGTTTCAGCTCCCAGATCTGTGCCAGTAAGCATACTCAGACAGCTCTTCAAGAATGGCAACCCTCAACGGCACTCACTGGAATGAGACTACCACATCCATTTCCCAGTATCTGGGCTTCCAAGTGCAAAAAATTTACCCTTTCCATGACAACTGGAACACTGCCTGCTTTGTTATCCTGATCATATTCATCTTCACTGTAGTTTCACTGGTGGTGTTGGCTTTCCTGTATGAACTGCTGGACTGTTGCTGCTGTGCAAAAAACAAAACAGTGAAAGACTTGGAGAATGAGCCCAATCCTGTCAGGGCAATGATGAACAGCTTCAGGAAGCGTGAGACAGAGGTGGTGTAGGAAGCACTGAGCACCTGCACTTGGAGAACTTGGTTTGACACCTCCAATGAAGCCTCTTATACTTTACAAACGAGCAAGTCATGAGCTTTTTTCTTTTGGACTTAAATACCCACGGTTGCAATTTTATCTCTGGATGTGAGCTGGAATAATTGGCAAAGGCTTTCCAAGTGCTTAGCAGAAAGACAATCTACTGAAGTGTTATGGGAGGGAAAAAGATTTTTGTTTTTAGATGAACTTTTGCTGTTTATATTGAGTGACTAGCATAGAATTTTGTCTACCTGACCAAACAAATGTGGCCTAACATGCATAAAACTGTGTTGCTTAACTGAAGAAAACATTTATAAAATATTCAACAGTCTGATCACATTCAGCGCAAAGACAGCAGTGTTGTCCCACCCAGTCAAACACACAGGGACAGCACAGACAGAGAAGGGGTGACAAAAAGGTTGGGAGAGAAGGGTTGAATGGCAAGAGACCCTTCAGGCAGGAGAGGATGGGGTGAACGCTAGCCTTTGGCAGCACTTTTTATTATGGGTTTCTTGCTTTTAGAAGAGAGGGTGGTGGGAGCAAAATTAAGCCAACAAGAAATGCATCCCTAAAATGGTCTTTTCTGGTCCTCCTAAGGGTAGTTTGACCCTTTCTTTCCCCACTTTCTCCAGTTCCAGGGAACTGTTCTCCCATTGCTTCATATGCAGTCTGGCCAACAATTTCTGGGTATTGAGACCTGCGTAACCCATTACCTTCAGAATATCTAACCCTTTCCAAAAATCCTACTGGAAAAGAACAGGGACAATTTTCTGCCCCAAGGCTGCTGCTTCTGTGGCAACCACAACACTGCAGGGAGTTGGACATGCTGGATCTATCATCCTTATCCCAATCTTTCAAAGCCAAACTGGAACTGATGGAGGTCTTGCCAAGAAGGCAGGGAAATGTGCCACAGCCTCCCTCACCGAAGAGAAGGATGTCACCCAGCCCATGGGCAGCTTTCAGGTGCCAACATGTTCCACACAGGAGGCCATGCCAGGATCAGCCCTGTGCTAGAGAGGACAGCTTCACTTTGCACAAGAGAAGCTCACTTCACTTCATCTGCCTGCTGACACATCCCAGACATCACACTCACCACAGAACTCTCACACCTCTGGCTCACCAGTCCTCTGTAGCTATGTTGATTTTCAAAACCAAGTTTTGCAGTTAAAAATTACAACTGTAATAACAGTATCCAACAGTGTGGCCATGAGTAACTCCTGGCATGTCCTTCACACTTCTGAACCCACACAGAAATGTCCCAGAGCAAAGCTACATGTGGGACAAGTTATTTAACTGCATTAACCCCAGAAAACATTCCTGTCACGAAGGAAACAAAACCCACCTAAATGGACACAGCCATAAGTGACCTCACAGTTCATCCATGTCTGAAAAACCTTTGTGCTATGGCCAGTACCTACAATGATCTCTTTTTTTTAATATATATCAATCTCTCTCAGGCTGAGCACGACTAAGCTCCAGAAGAACTGGACACAGTGAAGACTTGCTAATCGACATGTGCTGCTCCTGGTTGGTGAGATGGAGTCACAAGACACCCAGAGCACTACAAACTAGCACAGCTAGTCCAGTGAATCACCTGGAGAAGCAAACTCCCTCCTGCAGTCACATATCCTCACAACCATTCACCTCAGACACAATTCTCACAGTGAAGTTCGGCCAGGACCAGTCCCCTGTGCAGAGAATGCTTCAAGCTCAAAATGAAAAGCACAACTGATGGAAGCCAATGCCCCAAGAACAAGATAATTTAGGACTCACCAAGATGTATGATGAAGATAATGTCAGTGGTGATAACAATGACACATTACCCACTGCTGTATGACACAGCCTCAGACTGGAAAGCCCTGCTCAAGGAGCCAGAGTTAATGCCTCTTTCCTAAAAGCAAATGCTCTGGACACTTGAAGCATTCCCACAAAATGCCCATCATGGCTGCACACCAGAGGGCAGTGTGTGCAACACGCCAGCCTCTGCTGCTCTGGCAATGCCTTCCCGAGAAGCACATGGAATGACAAATCTTGGGACTCATCCCAGCTTTTTATTTCACAGGTCTGCAAAGGGGAATGGTTGTGGGCACAAGGAACAGAAGACAAAGGTGTCCCCTTGCACAGTACCAGAGAAGACTCAGGATGATACTTTCCCACAAAACAGCCCCTGAAGATTTTGGCTCTTGACTACTGTTGGTGGAGACCACAGCCACAATTTACTATTGATTAATAAAATGAAACAAAACCGGACTTGATTCCTTTCATTTATTTTCCAGTTCCTATTCTGAACTATTCTGAAAAACTAGTTTTGAATTTTCCACAGTAACTTGTTGAAATAACCATAGTAAAGTCTGTATAGAAATGGCTGTAGGAGCAGTGGGAAGCTCAGACTTCACAGACACAGATTTAGCTGTGCAGTCATTTGAAGATTAGCATGGTCCCCATAACTCTCCTCCCCCAAAAAGTGACAAGGGCAGGTTCTCTGAGTCACAGAACAACAGACAGGGAGGATCTGTGAGCACTACACACCCAGGGACTATTAGTGCCAACACACAAACACTGTGACTCCATTTATCACCTCTGTGGCCACAGCTTAACAAAGCTAGGACTGACCACTGTAGTTTTTGTTTCTTTGGGAAAGTGAGACAAGGATTCCTCAACAACAGGTTTTTTCTCCACCTCCCCAGATCCATCTCTGACACCCACATATCCTGATAGGCACTTGCCAATCTGGCAAGTGAAATAAAAAGTGGGTTTTGAGGCAATGGATTTTGACTCTGCAGCATAAAAATGTTGTAGAAACCCTGGAACCTTTCTGGTACTGCCTGGAATACAGCCAGCAGTATAAAAGATCAAGTTTATTTCCTCAGAGCCACACTGGGTCCCTTTTTGTGCAAGCAAATTATCTGACAGTCACAAAATCAGTTAAAGAAACCCTCAGCCCACCAGAACCACAGAAACTAAACAAAACCTTCTTTATCTGCTCAAATCCTCCAGATCAGACTCACATCTGTATCCTCTGCCCTCCTCCTGACTCCCCATCCCTTCTTCCAAGCAAACCCTGCTCACCCCAGTGACGCAGCTTAGGATATTCCACGTAGAATTTTGTTTTGTTTGGAGAGTGTGAAAAGGGGATGGATGGAAACCTGGCCTCCCTTGATTTATTTTAGAATGTCTGGCTGATACTTTATTTGGTGCCTGAGAAGCTGCAGAAATGTACCCAAATTCCCCACTGTTCCTCTGGGACAGAAGATGCTTCACTCCTCCCAAACTCCCTGACGTTTATCTCTGCTGTTTTTAGCTCCACTGTTTGTTTTGGAGTTTAGGAGAGAGCCACGTGTGGTATTATTCAAAATATGAGCATGGGCTGAGTTTGCACCACAGGGTATTTTGTGGTTTAGTAACTCCTGGCATTTGATCTGACCTTTAAAGTGCACTTGAGAACCGCCACTGCTTTCGGAGCAAATCCTCTCCCCAGTGCTGCACTTTCCACACACTCCTACTATTTTTGGTGCTGCTTTATTAACTGCTTATTTGATACTGAGAAACACATTGTCAGTGCCACCATCCCAGGGAAACGCCACAACTCCTCAGTAAAACAGGCAGAAACCTCTGGAATGCCTGGTGTTCATGAGCTCCCAGTAAAACAACGACAACTGCTACTTACAACATGCAAGCCAGACAAAATGCACCTTGCAAAATCCATCTCATGTATGAACACCCTTCAACTTTACAGTTAGCTAAATGTTTTAGGTGCTTTCTTGCCAGAAAAAATCACAGGATCATGGAATAGTTTGGGCTGGAAGGGAGCCTAAAGATCATCCAGCTCCATCCCCTGCCATGGGGACACTTTCCAGGCTGCTCCAGGCCCTATCCAACATGGCAGATACAGAATGAATGACACCACAGCTACTGCCTGTCCAGCAAGCACTGAAATCCACAAACCAAAGCACAGTTTCACATGAATAATTTTGGCAGCAGCAATTCCTCCAATGGAGCAACAGCAAACAAGCCACGGGATGAGGCTTAACACACATGCACAGTGGGGAATGGGTTTTTCACATTGTGCAAGTGACTTTCTTAACAAAAGTGGCAATTAAAGAAAAAGAGTGACAACAGTAACCGGCAAAACTCACAGATACATCATTATTCACATTAATAAACCATAGTTTAAAGGCAAACAGTGGTAAACATCAAGCAGCTGCTGAACAGGAGGCTTCCACCCACCTGTGTTTTGTTTTGAGCTGGAGGAGCCCCCTTGTTCTACCTTGGCCTTCTTCTTCTTGGAAGCAGAGGAGTCGGAGGAGAGTGCTGGGCGTTTCTCTACGGCCGGCGTGGAGAGGGCTCGCTTTTTGAATAGCTCCCGCTCCCTCAGCAAGCTGGGATCCATGATTCTGCCAGGAGGAAAAGGCGAGAAAAAGGTGTCGGCGTCACTGAGGTACTCGGGAGCAGAAATATCTGTTTACCACAGAATATGCTGCGTTCGGTGGGACCTATAGGGCCCCAGCAGAGTCCAACTCTTAGCCCTACCCAGGACACGCCAAGAATCCCACTCTGGGCCTGGAAGTGTTGTCCAAGCGCTCCGTGAGCTGTGTCAGGATTGGTGCTGTGACCACATCCCTGGGGAGCAATTTACTTCTTACTCGCTCCTCCTTTTCGCGAATACGGATTTGGATAACAGAATGAAGGTGTCAGGGCACTACCGGCACCATAAGGAGTGTGAACGGGAATGCCGAGCCAGCCCTCACGGCCACAGCACGGTAGGAAAGCTCGGCTACCGGCTTAACGCGGGACCTCACGGCCACCGGCAGGACGGAACAAAGTGGCAAGGCGGCGGGCAGGCGACCGGAAACCAGCAACCGGAGGGTGCCGATGCCTCGCCGCCCCTGTACCCCGCGCACAGAGCAGGGCAGCCGCTCCCACGTGCCCCTGTCCCGGTCCCAACCCCGCTCCCTGCCCCGTCCCCTCACGGCGGCCCCCGCGCGCGCCCGCTCACCCGCGCGCCGCCGCCGCCTAGCGAGCCATGCCGCTCCCGGCAGCCCCCGCGCGCGGGCCCCGCCCCGGAAACGGCGCGCCCGTCGCCATGGCAACGGGGCCCGGGGCTGCCCACACACACACAGAGAAAGCGGTTATTTATTTATTTAAATCTCTTTATTAACATTAATTTCACACAGTGAAAAAGTCCTAAAAGTGCTGCTTGAGGAAGAGAAGAGGCAGCAGCAGCAGCAATAATGCAGAGTAGCACAGGGGAAATCAAAGCCCCTGCAAAGCAACAGTCATAGTGCAGATAATGCTCATGGTAGGAAAGAAGATTAAAAAAACAAGTCATCTTGATTTCCACACTCAACTGAAAATGCCTTTTCTGGTTTCTGTTCTGCATTTCTTGGGCTGGGTGACAGGGTCAGCTGGTCCTGCTGAGGCTCCAAACCATTCTGGCACCCTCCTCTTAGCAGGGGGATGCGAGTTCTGGAAGGAAACAAACGCACAGACATGAAAGCAAATGTACATCGACAGCCTGGCCCACTCACACAGCTCTACGCCTCAAACTCATGCTCAGCTGGAGCCATGAACTGTCAAAATTGTTCAGGGAAGTCTTATGCCTCACTTGAATCCAACACGTTACTCAAGTATCTAAAACATTAAGAATCAAACTCTGAGAACCAAAGCTGAGAAAGATTTGCACTCACAGGAATATCCAGCTTCAAACTGAAGCAAAGGGGTTCAACAAGTGGTCAGACACACGAGCTCCCTTTTAAATAAAAACCCTTGATATCTGCTCATACACCAATGCAAAAATCCTTAATGTGATCAGCACAGCCTCACAAAACCCTGTACTTAAAAGGAAAAAAGAAGGAACCAAATGTCCTCTTAAAACATGGGAAGCATATGCCATGAGATAGCTGACAAAATGTACTGGGGGAAAAGTTTCCTGTGGCAGTCTAGGGCTGTCCAAGTAGGATATTTGGACACAGCAAGGACAATAAAAGCAACATGGCAGCACTGCCTCAGCGATGTTAATGAGAGAAATGAGCTGGCAAGCCAGGCCAAGGCTGTAGACACAGTCTGGAACCCAGAGAGAAGCTGAGAGTTTGGCTGTTGAAGATGCCCACCCCGATCAGCAGGTCTGGGCTGTGCTCCTGCAGTCTCACCTTTGCCTGAGAGTCCCCAAAGAGCTCCTCCTCCTCGGGATCCAGGGCAGGCTGCTTGCAAGAGGCCGGGCTGATGGGCTTGGAGAGGCCTGCTGCCCCCCTGCTCCCTGCCTGCCTGGCATCCACGCTCCCTGCAGCCTGCCCCTGGGACAGAAGGGAAGCACAATGTCACTTGGGTCACAGGCCCTCATCAACCCAGTTCCAACACCTCTGCTTAATGAGGGCACTGCCTGTTTCTTCATTATTTCACCACAATAAAATTTGAGCAAGTCAAGTTCATGCATTTCAAACACACAGCAACTGGAAATTCTACTTGGGCCCCCCTTTTTTTTTTTAGTGGGCTTCCTCCACCCCCATGGCTCTGAAAACTTGAAATATTTACTTCTGACTCACAGGTGCTATATTTTCAAACGTGTCTTTACAGCTAAAGTGCCAGTTAAAAACAGCACAGTGGGCACAGAGATATTAACTCATGTTTTTCATATCATCCTGCTGCTCACAGGTTACAGCAGTCATGCTGACATTTTTGCATCAGCCACACATCCCTGTCTTACCAAAATCCTCACTAATGGCAAGTTTACCACATGCTTTATTAGAGTAAGAACATCTGTTTACCGAAGCCAAAGGCACCACATGCAGATGGGTTTTCTCTGCTCCTTCCTTGGATGCTGGATTGATCCCATTACCCTGTAAAAGCAGCAGCAATGTCAGGCCTTCAAATCCAAGAAAATCCATTAAGAGATTTAAAATTGCTCACTACAGAGAATTAGTAGAACTAGGATATCTTCTACAGGAGAAGTAAATAAAGCCTGTTTGGATGAGTTCTTGGACTTGCAGTCTCTTCCTTTGGATTATGTTAATTGGATTACTAATAGCATGTCACTCCCATTGTTAGCTCCAGGAGCTAACAGAAGCAGGGAAAAGTGTGATCAGAGCTCAGACAATTGGACTGTCAGGAGGTCAACTGCAGGAAAATGAATGCTCTCACAGAGATATTGTAGAAACAAAACAGCACTCAGGGAAGCACGAAAATCAATTTGGCAAAACGGCAATGCTTGAAAAATAGTTTGAGCCAGTGTTTAAGAAATAAGCCCAAAGCCCTGTAGGGAACAGATATGAAATCCCAGCACAGGTAGCAGGATCTACCTGTGCATGATATTTCTTTTTACCATTCCTACCAGGCACCACTCAGTGCAAGGCATCCTTTGTACAAGGTGCTGAGCTGGGATTTGGGGTCATAGAGGCCAGCAGAGGGCTCAGACTATCCTGGACTTTCTCAAACAGCAACAAAGACATCCTTATTTCCCAAAATCTGTCCTTTAGGAGACACTTGTTATTAGGCTGTGCCCAGTAGTTTCAAGCAATATAGGAAACCAAGGGTTCAGACATTGCTGGCTGGAATTGCCTCTGGATGTTTGATCCTCTTCACCTTCCTGCACAGTGGGAGAACCTCTTTACCCACATCAGGTTGGTTATTAGGTAGCAATGCACAGAAACAAAGCAAGGGCACAGCTTTGATTTGGTTGCTGGGAAGGAACGAGCATATCCAAGTTTTCATACTGGGAAGAACTTGTAATGTGTGTAACAAATCACAGCTAAGCTGCACAGGTCTGACCTCTTTCTAGGTCAATACTTATCACAAAAGAATCCTCAGTTTCTGCTCTGAGCACTCCTCTGAGGAGGAGGCAGCTCTACTCAAAACTGAAGGAGAGATAGATTGGGAAAATGAGACACTGAGCACTGCTGGAAACAACAACATTCTGTTAGTCTGTTCCTACAAAGAAAATAGGGTTTTACAGAGGAACAGTTTTAAAATCTTCTTTTACTAACCTGTGTTTTATTCCACAAGGCACCTTCCCTGCTTGTTTGATCTGCTCCTGTTTTTCCCTGCTGCCCTCCAGGCCACACCAACCTTCTTTTGATACCCAAGACATCCTGAGATTTATTTCTATCCTCTTTCTCCAACAGTGCAATCATCATCTTGATCAGATACAGCTCAATATTTGCAGGAGTAAGTTTTCTAATTTCTTGAATTTTGGCAGTGTCTTGGAAAAAAATATAAATACAATATTAATTAGTTAAGCTTGTTGCCCCTGATTCAATTTTCCTATATTGTAAAACACATTCATTGCACCTCATTAAAGCACAGCATGGATTAAGGCATAGAAAAGGTAAAACAATAAAAACATATGAGTTTGACTTGTGAGATGATGTGATAAATTCCAAGTGTGTTTTCTGAGGATGCCAGTACTTACAGAAATACTTTGCAGGCTGATGTTTTCTTCCAAAAACATTTAAGTAAATACAGATTTAAGAGGGATGTCTCAATCATTTCCATACAATAGAGTCAAAGGATTTATGAAAGTCTTCCCCATTGTTATGGATCATGATAGAGTTATTCTACAGCTGAATTTGGAAAGGAAAGCAGTGACCCTGGCACTGCCCCAGCCTTGCAGGCACAAGAAGCTTCAGGTAAGGTCAGTGATGCTTACCTGAGTTAATGGGAGGACTGCAGATAATGTCCCTAAGGACTCTCTGAACAGCAGGAGTCAAGCCTGCTCGCTCCAGGCTCACAGCATAGCCAGCTCTCAGGGCCTGGGACAGGTGAGTGCCAACCACAGCAAGGGGCAGAGATCTGCACTCACTTATGGCCTCCTGGGGAAACAAAGGGACAGGGCATTCTCATGGCAGAAGCATCATTCCCAAAAAACAATCCAGAGACACCGGCACACAGCAGCACAACAAAGCTCCCCAGAACACTGCATTATTCCTGATAGCTATCTCATTTCTTTTCCAGCTTGTCAGATGTGTTTCTCTCTCAAAACATCATGGCTTGAGTATAACAACTCACCTTGAACTTAGCTGAAATAAAGGAGCTGTGTTGCACCTGACCTATCAGATGCATTATACCCCTGTAATACAGAATATCCATGCAGAACATGGATAGCAGCACCAAAACAAATTCCCCCTGATTTTCACATATTGGATAAATTCTCCTCTTAAAATATTGGCCTTGAAGAAAAGCATCTCAAACTTGGTTGACCCAAACTTGTTTTTCTCAAGGACAAATTTCCAACTGGAATCTCATACTCTTCAAAAAAGAAAGTTTCAAGTTTCTACTCATTTCTCCACAAAGGAATACACACACTGTGCATATCATCAGGATTAGTGGATACAGAGCATCAAGTCGCCCATTAATAATTGTACAATTATTTCTTGTTAGTTCATCCTTAGGTAAACTTTTAACTTGGGAACCACCTGACCCATACTCTTGTGAAGGGCAAAGCAAAAGCCAAAGCAACTTGAGTTTCTCACTGTGGAATTAAAATCTCACTGTATCCCACCTCAGTTTTCCATACCACCACTTCAGAGGTAAGAGGATCTGCCATTTCCCAGGAAAGGTACTGCCTCAGAATTTTAAAGCAACCTATCCAGCACTGTGCAGAGGATTTAAGACAACTTGCACATCTCCCTCCTGTACACCAAGCATCCCTGCTGTCAGTTTTCAGCAAAGCAAAAGCCTCCACAGTCAAGAGCTTACCAGAGAGTAATTTTTCTCTTGGAACAGGATATATGTGACGTCCTCTGAAGGAGAAAGGGCTCTAGCACACTTCCAGGGAGATGCTTCTTTCTGAACCTTTGATTCAGATGTGGTGAATGTGTCAGTCTAAGTGAGATAAAGCAGAATTAAATTAATTGTATCCCAGTGACAACCAATGGATCACCCTCTAATTATCTGAATTTATCTGATGACGTAACACCAACAGAATCATTCAGCTCTCCCGAGGTGGCCTTGGACCACAACTCCATGTTCTTAAAAAAAACAAATTAAGAAGGGAGGAAAACTAAAGCAAGGAGGGAATCCAGATGGACACCCACATGTTCTCATCTTACTAAAACCAGCATGGCATCATCCAAGGAGCTTGGAAAAGACAACTAGCCAGAAAAAAGTGACCAAGCCAATGCATCATCTCAGGTATTCCTCATTCCATGTGAAACTACACCATCAGAACAAACTATGGCATTCAGTCTGCATGGGAAACTTCTCCATTTGAGCTAAACTTTCTCTACACACACTTCCTGAAAACAACTAAAAAACTAGGCATGCTTTTGGTTCCCACAGCTAGATAAAAGTTTTTTTTTGTGAAACAGAACTCCATGGATTCCAATAGCTGCAGAACAAACCCCATCCTTAAGGCTCCTGCCAAGGAGCAGACACTTGAGTTCATCATACCTGCAAACCATTTACTTGGCAGAAGTCCTTAATTTCAGCCAGGAGAGGCATCAACATGGTGGACTTGGCTTCAGACACACCATCAATTTTCTTCAGGTTCTCAATGCTCGTAGGCCTGGTTTAGAATGAAGAATGCAACAACATAACACATTCCCAAAACATTGCAGCCTAACGCCTTTTAGTAGGTGGGGGAGGCACTTCTGATGCCTCCAGTCTCCCAGAAGGAGCAGGAAAAGGATTGGTGACTTGGCTTTCAAGCTCCCCAGTGTGTACAACCTGTCTGCATGCTGGCTTTACCTTATCCGGGCCATCTCCACCAGGATCTTATTGGTTGCCAAGACAGCTGGAGGAATTTCCTTCTCATTAGCCACCTTCTGTCTAGCAGTCAGCAGCTTGCCATACAGAGCAGTCTGGGAAGGAAGGAGCCAAATTCTCAGGAAGCAGCTCTACATCATTCATAGGTGTAATTGTTACAAGAACAAAAGTTATCACTTCCCTGAACTTTCCAATTAAAAAAACAAAACAAAGCCTGCCATCCATTAATCCCTTCTCAGTCCTATTCCAGGGCTTCTATTCAAAACAACTCAGTAATTTTAAGAGCTGTCCAAGCCAGCTGCCCAAACACAGGACAACTGTAGTTTTCAGGCTGACTGCAATTCAAAGAAATCCTCCCTATCCCAGAAAAACTTACCTCTAGTTCTTTTTCTTGGGATGAAACACCTGGTTCTTGGGGCTTCAAAGGAGATTTCAGTGGTGAGCACCCTGAAACACTAACAGAAAAAAAATCAAGTGTGAAGTAAGCCTTGCTTTAGATCAGTTTATTCAGGGCTTGGTTCAAGGCTGTGGGAGAGCAGCAGCTGACTTATTTTGCCAGCTCCAACAGCGCCTCAAGCCAGCTCTGCCCCCAGGCAGGACTGAAGGTTGGGGTACAACCAGCAGCATCCTCCATGTCACAATTTCTCTGATCTGGTGCTGTAACCTAAAAACAGTGTTACTGTACAAAGGTCAAGCAGATAAAATGTTATCTGTGGGAGTCTGGGGGCAAAAAACCAACCCAACTCAGCGAGATCTCTCAATGCTGGATTCCCATATCCTGAACAAAACCAAGCCCTAAAGTCACTTGTCCCCTGTGACATCCCACCTGTGATTTTTGCCCATGGCTGAGAAGATAAATCCTGGCAAACAGCACTGATCACCTTAAAACCATCAGTGACAGGGACACAGCTGCTGTGCTGTGAGTGGAATTAGCACAGCTCCCAGTCCATGGGCTCAGGGACATTTACCTTGAGAGACTGCCACGATTACACTGCAACATCTCTTAGCACACAAGCTGGACTAAGAGCTTCCTTTCCTAAGCACAGTGCAAAATAACTTGATTTGGATTTAGCCTGTCCCTAAAATAATCTGTCTTCACATGGCTGCAGTGGCAAATATTCACTTAACTATAACAGCCTCTCTACCTGTCCTCTGCCAGCACCAGAATGGTGGCCTGAAGGAGGAATCCACTCAGAAATATAAGGTGCATTTAATATGAAGCAGCAAATGAGCCAGGAAAACAAAATACTTGGTCTGCTTTTTGCAAGAGGTTATTGGATTTCTTTTGACCTGAGGGAGCCTCAAGTTGGAGTCCTCTCCAGACCAGTGTGGAAAGGCAGAGCCCTCCATGCTCCCTGAAAACTTAATTGTTAACTGTGAAATCTTGTAAATGCAATATATTTTGAAATATAATGCAGTGTACAGCAAGTTTTAGGCACTTGTCTTTTTTTAATGCATTAAACATTTCCACACCCATTTCCCAGGAAATGCTCATGTTAGTGATCACCTGACAAGCAGTATCCCCATTAACACAGTCAAAATTAGGTAAATCTATTTTAATGTCAAATACTATACCTGTTAAGCATATTAGTGCTTCTTGGAGGAGTTTTGTCTTTTCTGTTATAGGAGAACATATCATATAGAGATATCTATAAAAAAACCACAAGAACAAGACAAATGCTGATTTAGAATCTTTTCACGGAGTTTGCTGTTGAGAAAACATTAATTTGTGATATATTTACAAGTTGGGTTTTATTTTTTTTTTAACATGGGCAAAGATGGATCACACTGAAGGAGGGCTGTACTGGTACAGACCTGCTTGCCTGGAGACTGAGTTGCTCCTTTTGTGCCTAGGGAGCGCTGCTTGGAGAGCGCAGGCGAATGCTTGCTGCTGTAATGCAATTAATTAAATCTTAATTCCATTGCATAGTGACACTGCCCTTCAAAAAATATCATTTTGCTAAATAAACTGATTTCAAGTCGGTACAGGGATTTATTTGGCAAATCAAGTTATTGATTAATTATTAGAATTGTCATTCTTCAAGAAATAAGCAAGAACACTGAGGATCCTCCTGTTCAACCCTGCCTTCTCCAAAAGCAGGTTTCAGAGACAGACCTGATGTTAGCAAAGAAGCCTTCAAGAGAACCCATGTGCTACAATTACCTGGTAGAAGGTCTCTGCAGATTAAGGTCTTCACTGGACTGTAACAGAAGACTTGGATTGGAGGCAGACCCAGCTTTTGACAGCCAATTTCTACCCTGCAAGAAATGAACCACAGGGCTTAGCTGCACATTGCTCAGGAGGAGCTCTCAGCAGCTCACCTCACTACCACAAATACCTTCTGGGTGAGCACACAAATGGTTGCAAACTTGTTTGCAAACTTGTTGCCTGTGACTTCTTTGAGGAACCCTTCCAGTATCAGCTGCTGGCAGAGCAGTTTCCACCAGTTCTCTGGCCACTCTTTTCCACAGCCAAAGAGGGAGTGCCTCCGGTAGCGGTCTGGCAAGCGCTGGGAGCACTGAAAGTTTGGAAAGAATCTGTCAGATTTGGCCACTCCTTGCACAGGGAAGCTTCAAGTACAAAGCCCAGTGAGAAGGCTCCTCTAACCTATTCCACTCCTCATCTACTTTCTGCCAAGGCCACAGCAAATTCATTTTTCCCTACATACACTTGTGTGACAATCAGCAGCTTAACTTCATTAAAAGGTTAAACAAGGAACATAACTCACCTAGTTTTATCAAGTACTACAGGTCATTCCTTTCCCCCTCAGTTTGTAAACATAAAAAATATTTTGATCTTATTCTAGGTTTCTTCCAGTGAGTTTCTTGCTTAGTATTTCAAAGCAATTAAAGATGAAAGTGTATAGAAATTAATTTATATTCTTTCTGGTGCCCTACTTCAGTACTCCAAGTCAGACAGCAACATACAGCTACAGTGGAAGCCATCCTTTGCTTTATTCAAACATAAGCCATTCAATTGAGCCAAGATGTTTATCCTTCATTCTGAAAAGGCTGTTTCTTTCAAGATAATCAAAATCATGCATTTTCATAAAAAGTTAGAGGACAATCATCTTGCTTGTTGCATGGGGAGTGGAGCTGAGCAGCTTCCCCAAGTCAAGACTACCTCTCTACACAAACATCCATCTCTCCAAGAAGAATGGGATACACACATGGACATGAATGTATATCCATGTGCTGATTGATAGATCAATTAAGAGGGACACTGTCACAGCCTCTCCCCTCACAGCACACACAAGGAGCTGCACCATCACTTACAGACCCTCGAAGAAGCAGAATTGGCATTCTGGTCCCAAACTTCTCATCCAGAGCAGTGACTGCAGACAGCAGCTGGTGTGCTTGCTTCCCAAAGTCCTGCAATCCACCGTCAAAGTCACTGGGGACTGCGAGACCAGAGCCACTGGAAGGCACAAAGGAAGCCAGGCTTAACACAAATAAATCCAGCCCCCTCTCCCTTGCTCCACATGTTATCAACCCAGTGGTTAATGAAATAATTAAATGAAATAACCACAAGTGATTGACCTGCACTTAGTCTCTACCATCAATCCTAGCTCTATACATTTAAACACATTTAATTATTTATACCAATGTAACTTCAAGACACATTTATACTTCTATCAATGTAATCTCTCAAACAACTGCCCAACCCACAGTAAGCTCTCCATGACACCTGCTGTTAAGAACATTGTCTCAGCAATCTTTGAATTCAGAATTGAAATATTTGCATTGATTTGGGCATACACAATATTTCTTTAACTGCACTTAAAAGCTTTTTTCTGTTTCTTTAAGAATATGAAGGAAAAACAAAAACCAGGAGTAAAGAGCAACCCTATTGAAGGCTATGTAGGGTTTGTTAATGTATTTCTTACTGACTGAAAGAATCCACTGAAAAAAGTTAATGGCAGAAACCGCTTTTCAAGAGGAAAATTATCTCTTTCAAGTGATTTCAGTTCTGCAATACAAATTCACTACCTGGCTCTTTATTAGCACAGCAAGGTGACCGCAAAGAGGGAAATTATGACCTTTAAATTATTTTTTTACTTAGTTGTAGTAGAGGCCAGGCAAAGCTGTCCTAATCCTTGACATAGAGAAATTGTGTAGCTAAATTGGTAACACTTCTCCAGAAAGCAACACAGCCTAACATCTTGCCTGGGATCAGAAAGCATCAGGCTACCAGTAAGAGCAAGGAATGTTTGACTATAACTTGAGGAAAAGCTTTATTGTAACCACAGAAGAAAGTGACAAAGGTGTTTCTGCTCATACCTCTGTGACTATCAGCCTCCTGAGTCCCCCTCAGCACATCCCTGAGATTATTAGCAAGGTTAAAAGAGCACATGTCAGCATGGGAGAACAGCTCCCTGGACACTGGGGCAATTTAGCCTTAGACACCTGGTACCACACACCATTTGCAAGCGTTGTCTTTTGGGATTAATTACCTAACAGGGCTTAAACCAATGAATAGAGGTATTTTTCACTGAGTGCTGCTCTAAACCCCTGCTAGGAGCTGTGATCCTGCTCTGTTTCCAGGCTTTCCCACAGCCTAACTTGGAGCTTATCAGGGTTTGCTCGACTCACTAGACAAAGGTTAGGGAGAGGTTCAAACATAAAAACCTCAGGCTGAACAGCTGCAAGATTGGATGCATGAAAGTCAATTCTTTCAGATAATTTGCCTTTTAAGTCAGTCTGAGGGAATATCACCTCTAGGATCAGCCTTCAGGGAAGAAAGCTTACCTGGACCTGCAATTATCACAGCATTCTTCTGTGCCCATGATGCCAGAGGAAACCTTTCGGAGTTGTCTGTCTTCAAAATGAGACAGGATGATTCTACCCAAGGGAACAAAAAGAATTCAGTAAAAGACCACAAATTTACACAGAAAATTTATTGCAGAAAATGGAGTTGAAATCAGCATCATTAATTCACTGGGGAACCAATTATTTAGCCTTGATTCCTCTAAAGAAAAAGTCTTTTTTTAAAAAAAGCAAATAAGGAAACATATAAATGTGCTGAAGGTTGTACTTTTGATACTGCTCATTAATACAGAATAGAACGTTCTGTGCCTGTAGAACACATTGAGAGTCTGACATGCCTTCTGGTTACAACCCCCAGCTGTGCCTGAGTCCCAGCAGCTCTTACCAAAGCTGCCTGCAGTGACAAAGCACTAAATAGGCTCCAGCACTCACTTCCTCCTGCAGCTGTTGGACACCAGGTACTTCTCCATCTTTGCCAACATCTTCAGCTTGTACAGCCGAAACTTCTCGTTGCTGATCTCGTTCAGCAGGCGTCTGAGACAGAAGCAAAAAAAGCAGAGCCTTAAATGCTGACCACTATTCCCCTGTCCCACACCAAAAATGAAATGTGCCAGACAACGCTCTCTAATTCACTAGAAAGAGCTAGAAAAAGTATTCTACTAAAACCAGAGCCAAGCTGCCTGCCTGCTTCTCCACCACCTTGATCCTCAGAGCATGGGACATACTCAGGAGAACCCTTTATTCACCTTCTTCTCAAATTATCCCAAAGAAGCTAGGACAGGAGAAAGACAGAGGTTCTCCCAAGCCCAAAAAGACAAAAGGCCTTGAGGAGGGAGAAGAGGGCTGTTGACCTGTTACAGACGAGGTCTGCTGCAGCCCAGAGGACGTGGCAGGCAGCGGGAAGCCCGTCGCGCCCGGCTCTCCCCATTTCCTGGTAGTAGGATTCCATCTCCTTTGGAGCGCCGTAGTGGATCACCAGCCGGATATCAGCCTTGTTGATGCCCATGCCAAATGCCACCGTGGCCACAACACACTGCAAAACAGGAGCCACGTGCCTTCAGGTGATGCTAAATGTGCCTGGTTAACTCACACACACTTGGTGTCAATCTGCTGCCACAGACTCCAAATTCAGCCTGAATTACAGCAGCTGCAGAGCCACAGGGCTGAGTTTGGCCAGAGCACAGCCATAGGATTATAACCATGAGAGGGATGATGGGCTGGGGCAAATGTAGGGGTGCTTTCAAGTAGCTGTTCTCAACAGGCACAAAACAGACCATGAAAAGAAAGACAAGAAGTCCCAGGATATCTCTGCTGCCCAGGAAAGAAGCAGCTCACAGAAGCTGTGATCTTGTTCTAGCTACCACCATTTTCCTTGGATACCATGCATTTTTAAGGGAATTACTACAGAAATTCAAAAGATAAGCCAGGAATCTTATTCCTGTCAGCACAGACCAGCAATTTCTTCACTCAGAATTGCAGACAGAGGACATGGCTAACACAGGCTGATATGCTAAAATTTTCTTCTGTCAAAAACTCTGCAATTCTAAATAGGACCAAGAAAATTTGGTCTCCCACATACCTGAATTTCATCCCTCATGAACTGGTGGTGAGTGTCTCTCCTCTGCTTGTTCCCCATCCCAGCATGGTAGGTACCACAGGCCACATTGAGTCTATTCAGTGCACACACCACCTGCTCAGTGGCCTTTCTTGTAGGGCAGTAGATGATAGTGGGGCCTTCAAACTCATACACAGAACTGCTGAAAATAACAACAACAACAACATGTAAAGATACAGAACAAAAAAAGGCACCTGCCTGTAAAAAATACATTAGAAAGATCCAAACCAGGCTTAAATCCTTACCTTCCTTTCCTAGTTAGGAACTGCTTCAAATCCCTGATGATGTCTCCACTTTGCTGTCCAACTTCCAGGTATAGGTTAGGTCTGTCAAAACTGGTGCAGGTGACCTGGGGATTCCTCAGGTTCAGGCATTTCACTATGTCCTCTCTAATCGAGGGACTCGCAGTTGCAGTTAAAGCAATAATGGGGACCTGCAAAGAGATGAAGAACATTATTCATGACCTCTCATTGACAGTTTTTTACACCAAAAATCTCCAGAGTCTACTGATACAGAACCTAAAGAGGCACTTTTATGTGTTTAGTATTGGATAAGTTCACTCATTTGTAAAATATAGTTAATATTGAGCTTCTTGAACATTTTAGACCAAAGCTCTTGAGAGAGCAGATAGGAACAGAAGACTTGAAATACAAAGTTTTATTCTGAAAGTATCTTCCACGAGAACACAGTAATTCACTGATGTGATTAGCTAAATTTAGGGAATATATGATGACACTTTCAATAAAAGCATGTTAAGTTCAGGTGTGAATTTCTGAGCTTATGCAATAAGTGCTTGAGCAGTGTCTAGAAATCAGTGGCATGCTCCTACAAGCCACTAAGTCAGATAAAACAAAATACTCCAATATTAAACCAGAAGCTTAGGGACATCACCCTCCTCAGCACAGGGATCCAAAGCAATTTCAATGTCCTAAGCTTCTGGTAGTCCAAGTTCAGAGCATCCTTTGTTTAAACACTGGGAAAAACCTACAAAGTCCAGTCACTGCCAGGGATGCTCCAACTCCAAACCAGTCATTACACCCAGAGCACAACATGAAAAAGCCAGTATTTGCAAACTATCACACAAAACCCTTTTCTTGTATCAGAAACCCAAGAGAGCCAAACCTCACCGATGGCAGAGTCGTCTTTAACAATCCTAAACTTCTGAAGGAGTTCCTGAAGTCGTGGCCCCACTCAGAGATGCAGTGAGCTTCATCCACAGCGATGAGGGTGATACCTGGGGGACACAAAACACCAGCACAGCAAGCTCCAGCTTTCCTGAGAAATCACCAGCCCTGATTTAGCTTTTGTTTCTGGAATGCTTTCTGCTGCACCAACTTAAAGGCCCCTTCCATAAAAAAGGACCAAGAGCTTTTACAGTCTCCCCAACAGGACCTTTTCCCACTCACTGCTTCTCAGTGATAGCCATAAGTAAGAATTACAGATACCATTTGTTCCATTTTCTGGGTTGTAACACAAAGCCTGATTGTCTCAGACAAACACTCACATATGATTTTTTTGATCAGTGACAGGATCTTGTGTGATGAATGGGAATGAATGGGGTAACTACTCTCACCAAGAAATGGGTGAAATGTCTTCAATTATCAAAAGGGCTTAAACATAATTATCAATTTAAGCTGCCGGGCAACTCACCCACACTTATCTCCAACTTACCAATAGTTTGGTCAAGGTCCTGAAGTAACTTTAAGTTTCCTGAACAGAACTCTGGAGTCATGTATATGACTCTGTACTGACCCCTGAAAGACCAGAGAAAAAGACACTGACACAGAAGACTCCAGACAATTAAATTCAATAAAATCATGATTGCATTGAAAAACAATATGAGAAAAACAGATTTTTGATGGCAAACAAAAAACTAAGTGAAGACCATAGAAAATATTTCAGAACCAATGGAAAGCAAGGCATTATAGAAGAAGAAAAACCAGATTTGCCAGTGTTTAGAATAAGAAGGGACTGCTGTGTTGATGACAGAGATAGGTCTAAAACCTGACTAAAATCAGGTATTAATCAGAACACAGCTGAGTCAATAAGCTCCATCTCCCCAGTTAAAAGGCAAAGGAGGGTGGCTGTAGCCTCCCACACACTCAGCCTGGGAGAATGCAAACAGGGCTGGGCCAGAATCAGGAGTTTCAGTGATGATGGAGCAGGGAGACATCCTACCCCTCCAGCACCCCTAGGTCACAGCCCAGAGTACCAGAGAAACTCACCCTAGGATGGAATCCCTGACCTGTTTTGACTGAGCTGAACCAAGGAAACAAGCTGGAATCCCTGTCATTCTGCAGAAATAAAAAAGCACAGTGATGAACAGACTCACTCTCCAAGCTTTAGCTCCCAGCCTGTGCCAGCATTTCTAAAGGAAGTTCAAGCTGTGAGGTCAGAGACTACTTTCTTCCAGGATCTTTGTGTGAGACACCTTTTGAAAAAGCAAGAGTGGTGTATGGCTCTTCTTGCCACCCAAATGCTCTTCCACCTCCCCTCCAGCTATCTCCACAAGACACACTCCGGGATAGTAGAAGCAGAGAAAGGAAGACCATTTTCCTTGCACAAGTTCACAAATAAAACATCCAAAAGAATATGATAAATGTGTTTTCTTCAACTACTCACTCCTGCAGTTCATCACATTTGGATATAAGCCTTGCTAGCCCACAATTTTTTCCCTTGTTCAGTCTTTTGTGAGTTAGTGATGCTGCATCTGCTAATTTTAATTCAGGTGACTGGTTTTTAATGACACAATAATTACCAGCTCAACTGATTCATATTTTACATCTCAACTTGGTGATTTGCTGCATTGTCTCAGAGCCCTTGGTTTCATTTCCACAGTCCAAACTGCAGCCAGACTGACAGACAAACTGCTGCAGTTTGGAGAAATTCAATCTCCTCAACATGAATGACCCACTGGGAAGGTAGTGAATAAACCCCTTCCACTGAGGAAAACAGTGGAAAAGTCAGCAGCACCTGAACACACAGACACCCTGCTGAGTAATAATCAAGGAGCTTAGGCTGCCCAGCCATTCATCTGCACACAGCCACGACATGCAGCAGAAAATGCCACACATAATTGATGTTCTTCACTTCAAAACATCTTCATATCCCCTCTTTCACAAAAGGCTCGCTCTCCCCAAGTTGGGCAAGGCAGGAATGAACTAGACAACTCAGCATGAGTCCCACAGCTTCAGTGACAAAGTGTCAGGAGTGAATAGCTCTTACAATGGGAAGTGAAAACATGTGGAGAAAGCATTATCAGGTATTAAAAATCAAAGAGAGACTTATCCTGACAACACCTAAAACCACTCGTGTCAGAGTCATGTGGTGTCACCCACAAGTTCCCCCCTTCAGATGTCTCAAGAAGTGAAGAGGCCAGGTGTTAGGAGACCTAATACACTGTCCCTCTTGAAAGCCTGTGCTCTAACTTTGATCTGGATTGCCTACAGCTTCCAGCTGTACTGGGTTCAGATGTCATTCCTCAGACCCAAAGGAAGCCCTACCAAACTTTGACATGAGTCTGACAGCCTCAAACAGCTCCCCCACCACTTTGGTCTGGACACAAAAGGCCTGTGAATCCAGAAATAAGTGCCTTCAGAAACCTCTCACCAGCATCCATCCTTTGCAACTTCAGCCTCTGGTTCACCTACGTGGCAAATCCAGGGATCTGAGACTGCTGACACAGGCTGTGTGTGTTCCTTGAAAAACACATGCTCTGCAGCTGACACACTAACAGCCCTGCTGTGCACCAAGCTGCAAAGGGGAAACACCCAGGAATGCCACAGGCAGGATCCCTGTGAGTCCATGGGGAATCCAGCAGCAGCCTGGCACTGCCACCACGTTCCTTACGTCAACTGCAGCACCTGGTCCTCCATCAGGGAGATAAGAGGGCAGATGACAACTCCTGTGTGTCCAGTGTAAACAGGAGGAAACTGGTAGCACAAGCTTTTTCCATAGCCTGAGAGGGAGAAAAAAAAAAAAAAAAACAAGTGAGACATGATGCTTTCTATGCAGCTACAACAGACAATTCTAAGACCTTGGTGAGTCCAAAAAAACCAAGCCATGTCTGTTTTACTACTCTCCCCCCAAAAGGGAACAATTTTTTCTTGTTTCTTAGGATGCAATGGTAACTCACCAGTTGCCATGACAACAAGATTATCTCTTCTGTCTTCCAAAAGAGAATTGATCACTTTCCACTGGACCCTTTAAATTAAACAAAGGGGAGTACTTTATTTTTGCCACCACAGATAACAAGTAAATTGCATAAAACTGCATATTCTGTTGAATTGTGGGTTAAAGGGACCCTTGAGACTGCCTCAGAGTGCTGTCTTTGCAGGCTGCAGCCACTCAGACACTCCAAGTGCTGCAGGCAGGGCCACAAGTGTGCCAGAGTAGGGATCTCTAACAGGACTCAGGCAAGCAGCACTTGATGTAGACCCTCACAGGAGATCACAAATAATAACTGATCCACAAATACTGTGAAAACTGTAGGTATCTCCAATATAAGAGAGTGTGAACAAGACCTGGAATGGTTTGTTGCCATTTTTTCAAGTAATCAATGATAAAAACATCCTCCAGGCTGAAGGAAGGGCAGGAACACATTCCCCAGAGTGTCCCCATATTTTAACAGAAAATCTGCTCACGGTTTAAATGAAGAATGCCCAAAATAGGTCTTCAGACACATGATATGGCCTTCTCCAGGTTCTGGCAGCAGTGGATCTTTAGTGGGAGAGAGGAGAAAATACTCATTTGGGATTAAATTTGAAAAAAGATAAAGCACTGTCTCCACAAACAGCCTGCTCATGGTTCGTGATGCCCAGGGATTATAAATTGGGCAATTCTAGTGAAAAAAGAAATATCAAACTCCAGGTATTTACAGGCTAAAATGAAGGATTAAAAAAGAACAGAGGCTCCTCAGAGACCCTGCATGAGGAGGAGAACATATGGCTTAATTAATGAGATAAAGCAGTAGGACTGTAATGCATAACTGCATCATCTGGAGCAGGATCATCCAAACAAGTCAAGGTGTGCTTCTCCTCACTTCTCAGCTGCTTTTCCCCACTTGATTTCTCACCAAAGGGACAACCCCAAAGCAAGTCACAATCACCCCCAAGGCAGAATTTCTTCAGAACTCTGCCATGCAGCAGCAACAGCAGAAGACAGGCAGAAAGGGGAGGTGTCACTTCGCCCATGCTGTGTTCCAACAGGTCCCCCACACGGGTTTTACTCCCATGAAGCAGACATCAGCTGATCATGGCAGAACTTCACTCTCTTTTGCCAAGCACACCTTTTATTTTCATCTTGACACATACCAAGCTGCCCTTATTTTCCTGGTTTGAGAAACCAACCCCTAAAAGTCACTGTGCTTCCACAGCTGCTTCTACAGACAGTCGTCTTTAAAAATTTATTTCATCATGCACTAAGATTTTTTAAAAACCATACCAAAATATTCATCCTCCTCTTCCTCAATGCCTTCATCTTCATCACCATCTGATGCTACATCCACTTCTGTGTCAGGAGTTTTCCTGGCTTTACTGGACTCTCCTTCAGGTGAAACTCTGCCACAACCATCTACATCTACTAGAGACTGAGAAGTTAAGAAAAAAAAGTTCTTTTGGAGCTTGGGCAGATAAAAGGCCTATCCAAAGTAATACGATATGGAAACCAGGTTTTAATGTAATTATAACAACTTAAATCTAGTGGGTGGATCAAGTCCAAGCTGGTGTACTGAAGATTACACACAAGGCAAATGATAACCAGCAAACTGAATTCCTTAGGTATCCATGTGTTTCTGTCCATCTCCTGTAAGCAGCACAGTTTTGCTTCACATTCCCCCCCCTTAACTGTGCTCCACTCCACTGTGATCCCAGAGCAGCACCATTAGAAAAAAAAATTGAAAAAAATCAACCCTGAGGCACTCACTTTCAGCATCTCCATTTCCAACTCCTCATCACTCTCAATGACACAGGACACATTTTGTTCATTGTCTGTGGAACATGCCTCCTACAAAACCAACACCATTCTCTTAGAAGCAATGTAATTTCAATTTTACCCACAGCCTTCCAACCTTTTGTACCTCCCATAAGCCTCTTCTCTGTATGCTTTAACTTCTTACCAAAGATAATGAAGCTCAATGTTCAGCTCTGAGGCCTGTCCATTAAAAACAAACTATCTGAAAAAATATTACAACTTAACAAGTTTTCAATTACCTCGGGTGCAATTTCATTGACCAATTCTTCTGCAGCCTGACGTTCCAAGACCTGAAGCTCTTGCTCACTTATGTCCAAGGATGTGAAGTCATCTCTGTGCCCTTTGTCTGTAAATCTGGCTGCTGAAGCCCCATTTTCCAGAGCAGTGTTACCTCTCTGTGCCTCCTCTCCACTCATTTCTTCCTCCCAGAGGGCAGCCAGTGTAGCATCAGAGCAGATGTTGAGGTCACCTTCAGGTTGCTCAGCACACTGAGCTTTCTGTGCTTTGACATTTGCTGACTTGGCTTCAAATAGTGTTGTATTTGCACCACAGCTCCTCTCCAGTCCAGAAGAGGAACCTGAGCCCAACAGGGTGGATTTTAAAGCACTGACGTTCTCTGATATCTCAGCTACTATTTCTGCAGCCCTAGGAGGAAAAATCAAGGAAGGTAAAACAAAATCACAGAGGCAGTTACTACACTTCAGAACAAAATTCAGCCAAGTTCAGTGTCAAATCCATTGCAATTAGACCAGGGAAAACACATATTCCTACATATAAAAAAACACATTTCCTTGGAAAACAACAACCAGATAACAGATATCTGTTCAAACACATGTACTTTGTTGTGCGGGACCTCGGAAACCAAAAGCCAAACACTGACAGTGGAGGTAGAGACAAGTCAGCAAACAACTGACCTCTGGAAGTTTTCCAGTTCTCCAGAAGAGTAAGGGATGTGAGAAGCCAGGTGTGTTATCTCTTCAGCCAGTGCAGCCAAGCACTCCTTCACACCCTCAGGCGTGGCATCTGTAACAAGTCCAAGAGTTGGTTATTTTGGGGTCTAACATGTCTATGTCAGTCACATTCCTGTGATTACATTCCTACATCACATCTACAGCTGGTAAGGCAGCATTTTCCAGGGCTTAAAGATCAAGCACAGAGAATCAGGCCAAGCTTCCAAGTATTTCAGCATGGCCTCTCTTCCATTACACAAGCTCAGGGAAAACAGGTACACAACGGGACCTCTACAAAGCAATCCCTCCCAGCTTCCCTGCAGCTCCTGGAAAAGAGCTGCTAACAAGGACATGCTGACTAAACCAAGGCCAAATCCTGCACCTCGTATCAAGGGGACAGCACTGCCACTTCTACCTTGGACAGAAAAGTAAAATTCAGCCAAAAGAAAAAGGAAACAAACCCCTCACCACCCCTCTTTTTCAGCCTTAAACTACCTGTAATATCTTCTTTATGAAACACAGAACTGAATAAGAACTAAGATTTTAAAATCTCCTCTGATGAAGTAAATAGTGTTAAGCTGCTTTAAAACATTTAGGTCCTATTGCTATGCCTCAAAAACATGACTTGCTAACATGGTTTCTTTTGTGGCCCTATTTCATTCTTAAATTAGGTATTTATTCCTGCATCAGCAGCACTGAAATGAACTCCCTGAAGTGTTTCCATAAACAAACTGGGATGATAGCAGGAATTCTTCCCATCTCCGTACATAGCAGAGACAAACAAAGATCCTAAGAGTACCTTCCTATATCCTATGGAAAACAGCCATAGGGTAAGGTTACCCAAGACCTTTTACTATCTGCTGTCTCTGCAAGTCATTTGGAATCACCAAGAAGCCAAAGAAAACTTGATACTATTAAAATACCTTCTGGGAAATGGACTATGCAATTGTACATAGAATAAACTCCTCATGCCTGGATGGACAACTTACCTTTCCTCACACTAAATAATTCCCGGTCACTCTTACTCATATTTTTCAGTTTTTCATAAACAATGTAGCCAGCCTAGGAGAGAAAAGAAATAATTAGTACTCACTACTCCACAGAGAAAAAACAACAACAAAATTAATCAGGAATTAATGAGGCAAAGCATGGCACCAAGACAGTATGACCAGCAGAAATCCAAACTGGAATATAGGTCACATCATACTAGTTACTAGCCTGACTCCACTGCCCATCAGGACCAGGTTATGTGTTAGAGAATGCTGCACTAAGGGCCAAATGCTGCCTTGGGACTCCCTCTGGAATGAACACTCTTACACAGATCCCAGAGAGGGCAATCCCAGCAAGCTCATTGCACACAGAAAGCTCCCAGTACTCAGCTCTCAGTCCCACCATCTGCTCACCTCATTCCAATTTCATGCCAAGCTCCAGGAGAAGAGCTACAAACCTACCAAGATGGATTCGGTGTGTTTAGTGCTTCCCTTGGTATGAATAATGAGCTCTAACAGAAAAATACAGCCTCAAGCCAGCAATGTGCTAATTAGGCTACACGTGTTGAAAAAGAAACAAGTTATTCTCTGATGTTTTCCTGGGAGGCTCCAAAAGGCAGGTCAGATGAACAGAGCATAGTGGGAAAGATGCACTGCCTGGAAAAAAAGGGCTACAAAAGCTGAACCAGGCACAAAAAAAATAATTAAATGTTTTCCTTACTGTTTTGGGTCTTCACAGGTGCTAAACCCTCCAAGGCTGAACTTGAAACTAGAAGTCAGATAAACCACTGTCCTGCTTCCCTTCCTCTAAGCCTAGACATAAGAGACTGCAGGGATTTTTTTTTTCTTGTTATAAGGAATGATTTTCTCCCAGGAAGCAGGTGGCACCTGGTAGCATACCAGTAAAACCCTTCACAGAACTGCAGATAAACCAAAACGCATTAAAATATTGAAAAAACAGGGACTTCTAAAGAACCACAAAACTCCTATGCCACTGAACTCTTACCGACAGTCCATATTGTGGTTCTCCTGTATTGGCCACCAAATTGCTTTTGAATTTCACCTCCCATACTACATTTAACAAGATTTGGGTTCATTAGCAGTTAAAAAAAGATGACAAAACCGAAAGGAAACACATACAAAAGTGCTAGCAAGCTACAGGAACACCTGCAGACAAAGGACTAAAGAAATAACCAGCAGCTAAGAGTACACTGGAGCAGGGATTTACTCCCAGAGGCTGGAATGGTGATTCCCTGTGGTACATACATAGGCATCTGTGGCTGCATAGAGCTTCTGCTCCTCGTTGAGTGGAAACTTTTCCCAGCTGCTGCAGCGGACAGATTGATCCTTCAACAGCTGCCTGCCAAAAAGGTGCTTCACCAAGCCATTCAAACTCCACGTCTCCTTACACTTCAGCTGGGGAAAAAACCAAACAAAAGACCAAAAGCAGAGGATTTGTTTAAAAAGGAAAGCACCTGCACCTCCCCAAGAAGAGCCAAGTGTACTCAATCCCTTGTTAGAAGTAAAGAGCTCTGGGTTAATCAAAGCATAGTTAACTTTTCAAAGCAGTAACTCTTCTCAGTGCTGTCACACTCAAAGAATTATTTGTACAAAGAAACCTCTGGGTTGATAAAATAAAAGCCCTAGACTTAAACAGCACCCCCTCTCTCCTCCAGGATTTTCCTGTTATTTGCCTTTCTAATTAGAAACACTCAGTATCAAGCACCAGGGATTTATCTGATAAAAACACAGGAATATTAAAGCCTTCCTGTGAGTGTTGGACAAAGCAGAAGAGCAGAGCTCTAGCCCACACTAAGCAGTGCTCTGAGTGCTGGGAAGCAGCTCATCCCAAGCCTCCAAAATCCACCCCAGCACGCTGCTGCCTCCAACTGCCTTGGCAATTCCCTGTCAACCACAGTGGCTGCACACTGCTGTCTTGAGAGCCAGTCTGGGAAACTTGGCTTCAGAGCCCAAGGACCCAGGCCTGCTGGTATTCCAGCTTGGAAAACGTGCCCAACTGTGGAGCTACACAGCAGCAGTACAGCATTAGCAGCTCATAGTCTGGCATAAAAAAATCTGTTCTTTTTAGGCTCCCCCAGCCCTTCCCCTCCCATTGTGCCGTTATACGTAACCCTGTTCTTTTGTTCTCTTTCAAGTTTATTTTTGGATTGTTTTCTCTTTAGCAGAAGACTTTTAAGCTGCTATCAGAGAGATCACATTGCTCATCTTCTTAACAAATTATCCTGAGTCGAACGACTGGATAATTAAAAAAAAAAGGGGTAACTGAGGAAACTCCAAATTTGAGAAGTAACAGCTCCTCTTATTGCTTCAGCTAAACAGTTAATTTGTATCATTTTCAATCCACTAGGAAGCCAAACTCTGAAGTGGCTCCTATGAAAAGCGCTGCTCCAAATGTCGCTGCTGCATCACAGAAGGAATGAGAAATGCATGGAGAGATCAAGCACAGGTAAGGAAATCCCTGGTGCACACAGAAAGAAAAGCTTTAAGGGACATGCTAGAAATAAGAAGCATTTGGAAAGCAATGAACCTTTGGCTCCCTTCCCTAAAAAGACAGCACAGGTGCTGCATCAAACAATCTGACACAGAACTGGAATTCAGGGTGTGCCAAATGCAGCACAACTTGTAAACAACAGCTCAGCAGGTGCTGGAAACAGCACCCACACCAGAGCTGAGGTGACAGCAGCCTGACAATCATAGGGATTGAGGTATTTCTACAGGCTGTGTGGCACAAACACCTCTGGCAGGGAGGACTTGGAGGAAGACCTCGATGCCTCCCTCTAGCACCCAGCAAGCCATGGCAGCAGGGCTGCCTTCTTGAACCCTGTTTATTAGGTTCAGCCATTGGTGGGAAGACAACTGCCAGCAGAAGGATCTGGCCATTGCCATCACTAAGAATTAAAGGAAAAAGCAGTTGCAGCTGAATTCAAAAGGTCCATCTTGTAAATACTAAAAGGGAACAGACCTGAGAGGGACAAGAGTTGATTAAAAATTGGCTCACTGAAAGATAGTACTTCATTCTGCAGGCTTTGAGAGGTGTTTTTAAACAGTTTCTCTAAATAAGTTACTATAGATCTCTGCTTTATTCCACAGAACACATTTGCTACTGGAACTCCAATCAAGACAAGGAAGCCTCCTTTTGCACAGCACCATAACAAGATTCCCTCCCACACACAAAAAGGTTTTAAGTTTTACTTTCTCATTAGCAACGTCAGCCAGCTCCACAAAGCTCTTCAGTTTGATTTCAAAGTCACTCATCAGCTTCCATTGATCTCCCTCAATTCCTACGCCAACCTTTTTAATTGTTTCATCTTCAAGCAGCCTTTTGAGTCCCTTGGGAAAACCTAAAATAGATTAAGCCCAAACATGAGAAACTAAATACTGGAAGATGCCAGAAAGTCTAATGGAAATGACAAAACCCTAGCACAAAGGCCATCTGCAAAACCCTGTGCTTTTAAAGGAAACGCCACCAAAGTTCCTCTGTTTATTTGATTTCTCTCTGGAATGACTGAAAACTCCAACTGGTTGTGGTGGATCATCTGCAGACAAGCAAGAAAGAAATACTTGAAATATACAAATCATCCTGCACCTGAAAACAAACCAAGTGAAAGAAAAAACACAAAACCTTGTCCTTCTGATTGTTAAATTACGCAACAAAAAAAGCAACCCTTCACTGAAAAAGATACTTCTGTGTTCATTACATGAAATCAAATATTATTTTACTGTTTTCCACATAATTTCTTCACAGTTTTTTGCTATTTCACATTTTTGGGCAACAGTTTCAACCATAAGCATGGGAAATCATCAGAAGCACAGATTCTCTGGAGACACACTCAGAGCTAAGGCTGGGCTGCTCCAACAATAGCATTTGGAAAACAGAATTCACCAACCAGATGCTGTGCCAAGCCCAAACATGTCAGTCCTGTCAGCAAGCAAAACCCCACAATGATTAAAGATGCACACAGATACTGAGCATTATATTCTGATTTCTCCCAAACTGATGGCACAGCAATCCTGGATCAAAGGGTATTTTCAAGCTTACAGGACTGAATTAAAGCAGGCAGCTTTCTCATCTCACTTTCTACAGGAAGAACAGCCACAGACACTTCAGCCTTGAACAGTAACAGCCTTTTCCTCCCCTGTGTGTTTGCTCCCATTTAAAATTCAGAGCATCTTATTTAAATCCATACCTTCAGGACCCCACAGCTGGATACCCTGAATTAGTCTCAAGTGCAAATCTAGTACCTGCAAACACACAGAACTGCACAGGCACACAGTGCTTATCTACCTTGGGCTTCATTGTAAACATCACCTTTTCTCAGTCCTGCAATATGTATTTATGTACTTCAACAAACACTTGGCATCACTGATTTTATTTTTGCACAATTATCTCTGTCCTTTGATGGCTGCCACTGTACAGGTACATTTGCAGCTACAGCCACAGTCAGCTGCGTTGTGGACTCAGAAATGGCAGACTGATCCCAAAGCATTAAAAAATAAACTGGTAAAAACCCCCCACATAGTAGCAGCCTGGTGCTGGTGGATGCAGACAAAGCACAGCATTTCCAAAGTATGTAAGCCATCAGAAAATATGAAAAATCCTCTAGAAAGGGAAAAGAATTCAGTCAAATAAAAGCCTGCAACATACTCAGCTGGCTTGCTGTACATGACATTTTCACCTAAGGGAATCATCATTAAAACCTTCAAGGATGGGGACTCCCCAGTGGAGGACTCGTGCCCTATTTCTACCACCTCATTCCTAGAAAAGTGACTAACAAAAACCAAAAAAGTCTAAGCTGCAGACTGCAAAAGCTACAATCTGATAAACAGGTCACATTTTGAGAAATCTGTAAGGAAATCTAAAAAATACCAATGAATAGAAAACTATGAACAACCTTCCCAATAAATAAATGTGGTTTTTACACAGCCCAAGAATGCTCAATTCCTCCTGCAGGAAGAAGTTTTTCTGCTAGGACTTGCTGCTTTTTATTGTGACCTGGCCAGCATTTCTGCAGATCATATCTACTGCCATAATAAGCAGAAATTGGCTCTGGCTCCTGCACAAGTCACTCAGCTCAAAGTGCATCTTCCATTGGCAAGAACAGGCATTTTGGAAAACCATCCAGAGGTAAACACCACCTTTTGCTGTAACACAGCAGCCCACGTGCAGCCATGCTTGGCATTGGCACACAAACATCTCCCCTGCCACAATCAAAAGCATTCCAGCTCTTTATGGCCCTTCTTCCCTCAGCTTCCTCTCCTCACATCATTTTCCTTTGTGCTCTCGAGCCTCCCTGATGGAATAGCCTCCAGCAATTAAATTTTCCACCCCATTTGCTCTAAATGACAAAGGATTGAACAGCAACATGAAAATTATCGCTATTATACCTCAGCACGAGTCCCCTAGGGAAATCAGAAACCTCTCACAGGCATAGTTTCAATCTAACATTTTAAACCAAAGGTTATAAAATTGCCATCTCCTTCCCTCATCCCTATTTTCCCTATTTGGAAGCTTTTATTCACAGCCATAATGAATTGAGCCTCTGCTAAGCACACTCCCTTCTCTCCCCACAGCTGCATCACACCAGGTACCCAGTACTCTTTCCCAAAGCTGATGTCATATAATACAGGTATTGGGAATGGAGAGCACAAGAACAATAATTTTTGAGGCTTTTTGTTGAAGCCAAATTAAAATAAAAAAAACAAAACAAAACACAAAACCCCCACAGCCTGCTCTATTTAGGTTCATTGTTTATTTTGGCACTAAACAGAAAACTCATTATAGGAGCAAGGAATTAAGTTTTTAAAACTGGACTAAAATAGTCTTTCCCAGACACAAAAATAATCCCCAACTAAGACTCTTCTGCCCTGTTCAGAACCCACACCTTGTTTTCAATCACAGGTGGCAAGCTAAGATTGTCTTAATATATAGGCATCACTCAAAGAATAAATCCCTTGATCATAGGTAGGAAAGGGGAGAAAAAGGACGGATTTTTGCTGCCCCATGTACAGTACCTGCCATGGAGGAGATGTGGAACAAGTAACACCTGTCCTCAGTGACACACATCTGGATTACAGCTGTTTTGGACATCTTCCCTTTGGTGTATGATGGTGGCCACTCAATGTCAAATCCAACAGCAGCCCCATCTGATAAACTCTGCCTGGAAAGGAACAGATCCCCCTCACATTTATCTGCTGTTCTATCAGCACTTATAACACCAACCTTAACACAAAAAAGTTGCACTGGCTATGATTATCTCCATTTCACATGTGCAAGGCACAGGAACCATTTCACAGCACAGACCACTTTGTGCTGATCCACAGAGCCACCTGAAATGCTTCAAAACCCTGCAGAGCTGCTTGTATATACCAGCACATTTTTATAAAATAGCTGCAGGTTGTGGGTGCAGAGAAGGACAGGGAGAGGACATTCAGCAATTACTAGCATGGGCAAAGCAAACACATCAAAATAAACTGATTTCCCACCAGCCAAATCAGAGTAGAATAATGGGAAATAAAACCATCTTAAAACACCTTTCCCACACCACTCCCTCCTTCCCTGGCTGGACTGGACTCCCAAATTTCCTACCTCTTCCCCCTCAGCACCCTAACAGGGGCAGGGCCTTTAGTCCCCTACCACTAAAACTTGGCCACATAGGCCTCAAGGACAGCCAGAGGCAAAAGATGATGGAATAGTTTTGATTCCTTTGAAGGTTCTTCTTGATTCACCCCATGATCCCTAGAAAGATAGTCCTTTTTTATCCCACAGCACTGGAAGCTTTGCACAGAACTTTTTCCTCCAGGAACATGAGCTGTGCTACACAAAAAAGGGAAAAATAAGAATGTATTTGCAGCACAAATTTACTGAATTAACACTTCCCCATGAAGTCACTGAAGCTCATGGCATTTTCCATACTGTGAAAGGCAAGCAATCTGCATTGGAGCATCCTCAGCTTCTGCTTTGAGGGACTGAAAGGTTCAGCAATGGCATCTCCCACCAACAAAGCCAAATGAGAAACCATTCCCAGGAGCTGAGTCCCTCCCAAAAAGAAAGGAGCACTCAAAGTAGAGAAGAAAAAAACTGAATATGAGCTGTTACCTGATATCTTCTGCGAGAAGAGAACAGTCATTGGCTTCATAGCTATAAAAAACAGAGCCACAGAACTCCAGGAATGGCAGCCCATCCTCCAGAACACTCCTCTGGGCACCAGGCTTCTGGCAAACAAAATTTGGGAGAGATCTGGTTACCCATCACACCTGTCCTCACCAGGGAAATCCATCCCAGCCAGGCTCCCCTTTATCAAAATATGTGGGTTCCTGCCCCAGCTTCTCTACTGAGCTCTGAGCACTCAGTGAACAAACACTAAAAGTTACTGCTGTTTCACCTGATAATTTTTAATATCCAAGCTACTAACCATTTACTAATTAACTCATCATTTACTCACATTTGGTGGAATAAAAGCTGCTGAACTGAATCCTCTGCTTTTCCCCCCTCATTAATAATGTTCCAGCTGTTGAAGCTGGTTTAGATCTTACAGGTATCTTTAGGGAAGGTCCCTTCTCCTGGACATATTTATACTGAACTAATCATACACACACAAAAAAAAATCCAAACGAGGACCCAGTAATATCTACGGGACATAAAAAAACTGATGAACAATTAATTCAGCTGACACATCTGAGCTGCAAAAACATCCTGGAATATTTAACACGTGAAGGACACGAGAAGGACCTTTCCAGAACCAGCTCCCCTGCCAGGCCACAGCTCGAGGTGTCAAATTAAATGGATGAGAAATTCCCCCATCCTTGCTGATGTAGAACCCACGTTCCTGGGTGAGCAGCAGGAACATCAAAATTCCCTTAGAGGCCCAGGCCTAAATAAAAGCACATTCTCCAGAGCTGGGTTACTATGCAGTCTGCAAAGCACCCCTGAGCCATGACCTACCTTTTTATGCCCCAAAGAAGCTTCCTCCTGGCTCTCTGTAAGCATCCACTGGGGATACTTACCCTGCAGGCCTGCAGTTACCACGTCCATTTCTGACACATCTCTGGTACTTCCACATTAATAAAAAGAAGAACAACAAATTACAACAGTCAGCAGCTCACATGGAGATGAGCTGTCACTATCAGCAGGCCAGAGAAAAAAAGTTTTGGAAAGCTTTTAACTTTTTAATTGATTTCCAAGGTTATGCAGACATTTCCCTTGCTGTGCAGCAGCACAACCAACTGCCCTCTCCATTTCAACTCCAACAGAGATTTTAACACTAAAACAGAGATATGGCAAGAGCTCTCCTTTACAGTCACTCAGTTCTTTGGACTGGAACTGCCAGGAGCAGAAGACAGCAGTGCAAAAGCTGGAAATAAAGGACACCCTACAGCACCCGCAGCCCCCAAAACAAGTTCCAGAGCACCTTTGGTACCCAAACACGACCCCGCACCACCTACCACCACAGCACCACCCACCTGCCCGGAGTTAGGCCAACAGCCGGAACTCGGGGTCGCTCAGCATCCAACAGTAAGCGGCCATCCAGCTCGGGAGCCCTCGCGATAACCGGCAGGAGACACGGAGCCGCCGACAAGTCCTCACACCATGGGTAACATGCCTTATGTGCCACAGGAAAGAGCACCCTCAGCGCTGGGCAGGCTGCCGGGACCTCTCGGAGCGGCTACTCCCAGTACCGCCTGTCCTCCCCACCGTCCCCAGCGCTGCCCTCCTGACTCCTAGTGCTCCCAGTACGCCCACCAGGGCCGTCACCGCTTCACCCGCTGTCCCCCAGAGCCCCCAGCACAGCAGGCCGCGGCGCGGTCCCTCCGCAGGGCACAAAGGCCGCGGTCCCGCGGTACCGGCGGAGCCCGAAGCAGGCCGGCAGCAGCTCCGAACGCTCGCCCAGGGGCTCTGAGCGGACTCGTTCCGCCGCCGCCTCTCCGCGCCCGGTACCTGTGAGCTCCTGGCGTCCCTCACGGAACCCGCACTGCGCGCACATTATGCGTCACGCCGCGTCGCGCCTATATACGTCACCGATGGCGCCCCCCAGCCCCCGTCTCCTCTCAGGTTACTCGAGGTGAAGCGCATGCGCAGTACTGCGGCGGCCGCGGGGCACTGTGGGTGTTGTAGTCCCGCTGCCGTGAGGGCCGCGAACCCCC
>VXBI01007246.1:70464-95822 GCA_013397375.1 Toxostoma redivivum
AGTACCGGGGAAGTGAAGAGGGCAGGGGGGCAGTACCGGTGACAGTACTGGGGCAGTGAGGGGCAATGGAGCCGTCCTGGGGAGGGAAGGAATGGAAGCCTTGGGGGCACTGGGGTAAGCGGTGGAGGGGTTCCATGGGTACCGGGAGGCAGGAGGGCAGTGCTGGGGGAAGCCCAGTGCCGCCCTGGGAGGAAGAGAAGAGGGGGTGATGGAGGGGGAACGCAGCGGCACGGGGACAGACCATGCAGAGGGGAGCCGCAGCCCTGGGAGAGGGGTGAGTGCCCCAGAAACAGGGCACCATAACCCATCCCTGTGGGGCAGCTGGAGAGTCTGCAGTACCACAGGGGCAGGACAGGGGGGCTGCAGGGCTGGGAGTCCTGCCGGGGAGTGCCGCTGCAATCAGGGCTCCCTTGTCCGGGAGCCGGAGCACGGGAGGGGAAATGCGCCCGGGATCCTCGGGCTGCGATGCTGCGTGTCAGTGGCAGCGGAGAGGGATGCAGGAGCCTTTGTAGGGAGAGCAGCGCCGAGCGGAGCCGCTGCCGAGGAGCTGAGCAGGCCCCTGGTGCTGATGTTGTCATCTGTGTCTCTGTTGTGTATTATTTCCAGCTGATTGGTAAAGATGGAAAGAGGGAGAGGAGAAGGAGGAGGAAGGAACCTGGGAGGCTCTGGCCTGCACAGGAACATTTATTCCCAGTCCCAACAGCAGTACCACTACCCGGCTTCCTCCCAGGGGAGCTGCATGGAGATCCAGGAGCTGGCCTCCAAGAGGGTGGACATCCAGAAGAAGCGGTTTTATCTGGATGTGAAACAGAGCTCCCGTGGTCGCTTCCTGAAGATCGCCGAGGTCTGGATAGGAAGGGGCAGGCAGGACAACATCAGGAAGAGCAAGCTGACCCTCTCCTTGTCCGTGGCTGCCGAGCTGAAGGACTGCCTGGGGGACTTCATCGAGCACTACGCCCACCTGGGCCTGAAGGGCAGCCATGGCCACCGGCACGAGCACAGCAATGACAAGGAACAGCATTCCCGGAGGCGGCCGCAGCACCCACCGCCTTCGCCCCCGGCATCCGTGGGCTCCGAAGAGCCCCCTCACAGCGTCCTCAAGACGGAGTACATCGAGAGGGACAACAGGAAGTACTACCTGGACCTGAAGGAGAACCAGCGCGGGCGCTTCTTGCGGATTAGGCAGACCATGAGCAGGGGACCTGGCATGATGGGTTACTTTGGCCACAGCTTGGGACAGGAGCAGACGATCGTCCTACCCGCGCAAGGGATGATCGAGTTCAGGGATGCTTTGGTCCAGCTGATTGAAGAGTACGGCGAGGGGGACATAGAGGATCGCCGGGGGGGAGGTGACGAGCCCCCGGAGCTCCCCGAGGGCACCTCCTTCCGGGTGGACAACAAGCGCTTCTACTTCGACGTGGGATCCAACAGGTACGGCATCTTCCTGAAGGTAAGTGAGGTGAGGCCGCCCTACCGTAACACCATCACAGTTCCGTACAAAGCGTGGACACGGTTCGGGGAAAATTTTATCAAGTACGAAGAAGAGATGAGGAGAATTTACAACAGCCATAAAGAGAAAAGAATGGATGCCAGAGGGGACAGTGGTGAAGAGCAAGAGGGTCTGGAATAGAGTGCATTGGACAATTAACCAAACAAAGCAAGCAGAAATTGGTGAGAGGGACTGACCTATAGTAATTCCAAGTTACCCCAGTTTTTTGTAAAGTCCTTTTCTGGTAGTTCTTGTTAACTCCAGTACATAATGTTCTAGGAGGCTGTTTATCACGTTAAACTATGCCCAAAACATCTCCGTGTGTCTTAGGAAAGGACCAACCTCCAGAGTCCGTATGAGTCAGCTGCTTCGAGTGTTGGAGACTGTGGAAGTACGAGTATCAGCACAAACAAAATCCGGCGCCCTGACCTTTAAATAGTCTAGAAAAGGCTTGTGTTGCACTTAAACACGATACAAAAGTACCCCCACCCTGAACCTTATGATGAAATGTATCAGTTTCTGCTTATGAGTTTTTCAGGACTGGCTTCTGCCCGTGCTCGGTCCAAAGGCCGAGCAGCATTGCCGTAGAGCACTTATGGCAAAAATCAGCTCCACGTGAATCTCTGGTCTGTGTGTGAGGAGGGAGAGAGGTTTTAAAGTTGGCATCTCCTGGTTATTGAGTTGGAAACAATAGTCTGTTCATGGGTAAAACCTCAATAACGGGCCAGACCTCAGTCACGTGCCGGTGAAGGGCAGAACATTTCTCATTCATTCCTTAGTTTTGTGCTCACCAGATAACCTGAGTATCCCAGGACAGCGGAGTGCTCAGCCTTCTGAATTAGTGGCAGTGAATAATAACCCACTCCTCATCTCCATGTTCTGCCCGTTAGAGGCTGGTGATATTTTTTTTTCTTTATTTTTAATGCATTTTATCCAAAATTTCAGAAGGTATTTTTGTATTAGGCATTCCAGCAGACGACTGTGGAGCGGGTGTTGGGAGTTGGAAGGAATGCCGCGACCGAGGCTCCTGCCTTCTCTCCCAGATTAAGGCAGTTTGGGATGTTGCCTGTGCAAGGAAAGCATTTGGGTGTTTTCCTCCTCCTGCCATGAGGAAGACCTTTGGGGTGTTGGGTGCACCACTGGGTTTGTGTAGAAAGGCATCTCTTTCATGCTCCCGCGTGGTGCGTTTCGGAAGCTGTGTGGATGCCCCGTTGGGTTTTCTGTTGTGTTGATTGTGGGTGGTGCTGGGGAGACAACATCCGTGCCCCACCATCACCCCCTTCCCCCCCAGCTCCCTCCTCAAGGAGCTGGAGCTGTCCTTGAGCGGCTCCAGTCCCTCGCCTGCCCCAAGGTTTCGGTGTCATCCTGGAGTCTTTGTGATGTAAATTTTAAATTTTGTGATATTAATTCTCTGCCTGGAGGGAGAATGTGTGCAATTACCTGGTTGGGAGGTTGATGAAAGATTCTGTGTTTCTTAAAACCTGAATATTTATAATACAAGGGGTTTGTCCAGCCTGTGGGCGACCAGCTCCTTCCCCCTAAACCAGTGGGAGTTTGATTGAGCTCCAGGTACTTCTAGTAGCGTGTTGCTCACCTTTAAGATTGTTTTAAGCAGGCATTACCATGTCTGATCAGATATTTGTAATCACTCAAATTGTTTCATTACAGAGTGGCCTAGTGTGCATGTGGACCGGCTGTTTTTCCATGCAAACATGACCTGTTTAATTTTTTAACCTTTTGAGAAACATCTTTATCTCCAACCAGACTGTTCGCCACTCTGAGTCTGGAGCCACCTGCACACTGCATGGCCACACTCAATCCAAATGCTGTTGCCTGTTAATGTCATAATGAGAAAGGTTGGGGAGACAGGGTTGGGAACCAAGAGGATAATCTGGATTTTAGTTTGGGTACTAAAACTAGTCAATCTGTTTTAAAAAAAAGAAAAAAAAAAAAAAAGAAAAAAAATAACAGCTTGCACCAAAGTCACCAAAGAACCTTTAGGAAAATGTTACAGTTGTGACAAGAAGTAAGAAAGTTAATTTCACTGTTTTAGGTGATTCCCCCTTTAAAACCACATATAGCAGTTACAGCAACCAAGCCTTTGGCTTAGTGTCAAAAACTCCCATCCCTTTCTCCATAGGTTGCTCTTTCAGGTCCTGTTTCAAACCTGGAGGAGATGTTTTTGCTCCATCACTTGAACAGCCAGTGGACCGCGATGAATCAGCGGGAGTTGTGCGGGGTACTGGTTCATCGTCGCTCTTACGGCTTTGATCCCAATGGTTTTAACAGGTCAATTAAAAAAAAAAAAAAAAACACAAAACCCCACCTTAAAAGAACTCCACATCCTGTTATGGTGTGAAACCAGAATTTGGTGAATGAGTCGTTGATGCGTATGTTAGCGTATTGCTGACTGCTGCTGCCCGTCACAGTGCCTGAGGTAAAAAATTCACTTCTAGTCCAACAAACCGGAGCTATGAATGTACGAACTTTTTACGCTCTCCTTCCCATTTCTGTGTGGTGTTCCTCCCCTGCGAGCTCGGCATCTCCCATCCCTGCCCGCCTTTGCCTCAAGGGATCATAAAAGCTCCTCGGTTGGAATTAGCCTGAGTGGCCACGTGTGTTGTAAGTGCTCATGCCTTCCCTGTGTTCCTGTAGTGTTGGTGAGGAAATTACTCGTGATTGGAAAGGAGTGTTTTCTTCACCATTTTAAAAGGAAAAAAGGATGCAAAATTGCTTTCCTTATTGCTGCCCATTTCTTAAAAAACCTCCTTTATCTTTTATTAATGAATTGGCCTTCCAATGCCGTTAATTTGTTGTAAATATCACCCAGGAGTCCAACAACTGATGGCTACTGGGCCGGCCTGGGTTCTGGCACGCAGGTATCCCGTAGGATCCGCTAATGCATTTACTCCCCTGGCACGGGATGCACCTTAGTATCCAAACCCGGATCGGGATCTTCGCGTTCATTGCCGATCACTTCGGCAGCTGTGGGTTTCCATCGCAGTGGAAAACACCGGTGTTCATGGGTGTTGGGTTGGAGGATAATGGCTTTCCACGTGGTGGGAAGCAGATGTTGGGTTGGCGGGTAGGTAGTAGGGATGCACTCGGAGTGTAGCAATGCAAGACTTGAACGGTGAGATTCAGAAACGGGTTCCCTATGTATTTTTGGCAGCGCGTCTTCAGCTTCCCAGAGCAGTGATCACGCAGGCTGCTGGTGCCCAGAAAAGCCCAGCGAGACGCTCGGGAACACTGAATCCCTGATGTGTTTTAAATGTTCGTTCCTGACGCCCTGAAACTGCCATGTCCCTTAAACTTGAGAAAACACAAGCTTATTTGCACTAGAAAGAACGGCCAAAAACAATCCTTAGGAGGACAGGGTGAAGACCACCGGTCTGAACCTCTTTTTCTCATGAGAGAATTTCCTATTCAAGCCCTCACCTCTGTTTCGAAATAGTATGGTCCCGGCAGAAAGTCTGTCAGTTGAATTATTAAATCCTAATGCACTTTATATTGTGTAAATAATACTAGGAGCACATTTCTGCTCCCGCTCTGGTAAGGGGATGCTTTGGTAACGTAGTCTAATGCTGAGAGAAGCCGTCTCCTGCATGCACGTGTCTGTTCGAGACCTGTTGATCCTGCTTGGTCCGTATCTTAGAGGACGACAGGCGCTGTGTTGAGGATCCTCTCAAACCACCAAGAGTGGGATGATGATTTGGTTTTTTAAATTGCAATGTGCAGAGCTGCTGAGTGCCCTCAGCTCCGCCGTCGCAGCGGCTCCTCGCCCCTTCTGCTCACCGGGCTCCCCTGTGCTGCCGTCGAGGCTTAAAACCAAGCTTTGTGCTTGTGGTCTTAACAAAGCCAAGTCCAGCAGCTGCCTCATACCCGGTTTTCCCCGCTGCTGGCGCAAAAGCTGGGGCGGTCCCTGAAAAGCTTATCCCGGGTGGAAGGGGCTGTGGGGGCTTCCCCTGCCTTGCAGCTGAGGGCATGTTGTGCTGGGTCCGGCCCACGGAGCCGGCTTTCCTGGTGAAGTACAGAGCCATGGAAGGGTTGGGAAGTGTTTTGCACTGGTGTGGAGAGGGCGAGCCACCAGGCATTGCAGGGGGATGGCGAAACCCTCCCTCGTGGGCTCCTTGCGTGCGGCCCGGACAGACGATGGACTTTACCCAGCGAGAAGCTGCAGTGGTTATTGGTATCTACTCGTCGTCGTAAGTGTTTCTTATCTGTATCTGATATATACCAGTTCATATCCACGTATAGGCATTAATATATTTATGTGAGTATATCGTAGCCTGTAGTAGCTCGTAGCAAAAATAACCTTATTTATCCGAAGTGCAGTCTGAGGAGGGGACGTCTGCTCCCACCACCGGTCTGGATAAACACGTTATTCCACCCAGAGCTGGGTGCAAGCTCTTGGCCGCAGCCCCTGTAACAATTCCATAGGTTTTCAGCAAGGGGAAGTGTAGTTAAAAGAAGGCAAAGCTCTTCCTTGGAGGCGTCGTTGAGGCGAGGTGAGAGCTGTAAAGAGGCAGCTGCCGGCCACGTCATGTCTCCATGCCGTTTTACAACCCCTGGCTCTGCAAATCTGTACTGCCATATTCATAAAATGCCAAGCAGAAGTATTAAAATCCTGTCCTTTGTACAAGAAAGAACCCCCAAGCAATTACCAAAATCAATGTCAGCACATTTTTTTTTCAGCTACAGATGTCCTAGTCTGATAATTGCATCATTTTTTTCCCCTATGGCCTATTGAAGTGACCTAAACTCCCAGGGAAGGGAGCTGGTGGTGGTTAGGAAGCCTTCTGCTCGTGTGACTTGCAGTCTTGTTTTCCAATTCTAGTAATTATTATAGTAGAAATGGGTTTATTATTGTGTATTTTTCTTGGGCAGATTTTGCACCAGGTCAAAAATTATATAATAAGCATTTTCAGTTCCTGGCATTCCCACTTTTGCTGTACACACACTAGATATATGTGATTTATAAAAGAATTCCTGAAGAAAATTGGACCTTCTGTTTAATTTTCTATGCTGCTTACTCCAAAATTGTTGCCCTTTATTTTTAATGACTTAACGTGTTGTGATGTCTAAAATTCACCTTTCTGCTCTTACCCCTCCATTCCTTTCAAGTAAAGATTGTGTTTGAAATTAAGAGTTTATTCAAGGAGTGGAATTAAAGACTATACCATAAGCTATACCCAAGCAAGGCTGTCACATCACAGCCTTTGCCAAAATGTATTGTTTGGAGTGATCTGGTCTTGCCTAAAAATGGCCAAATCCTGTCATGGCCACAAGAAAAAAGCCCTGGCTAGGGGACAAGGTGCTTCTGGATTTCGGGGATTTGGAAAAAGCTAAAGCCAGATCTTTTGCTGTTCCATTTCTCCAAAACCTGCAGAAGCTTTCATGGGCTGACATCTATTTTTCTTCCTAATATTTTGTCAGCCTGTGTTCAGTTTCCCACCTGCACCTCAATAAAGGCAACAGTATTCTAAAGCATCGAGGTGAAGTAAAATATCAAGAACTCCTGATAGATGACATGGATTAAAAATTGGTTTTCCAGAAATGTCAAAGCATAAATTGAGGTTTTATAAGCCGGATGTCGTTTTGGCATTTCTGTGATGGATGTAATTAGATCGCTCCTTCCCCATGCGGAGGGAGGCATCACGCGGAACCCGAACCTGCAGCCCCGGGGCTCTCTCGTGTACACCAGCTTCTAGAAAGGTGCAGGTGCCTGCTGGCTTCTCATGTGTGCTGAATGTGGTTCTGCTCCTACTGGCCTAGCCTCGAGGGGCCTGGCTGCCCCTCAATAAAACCGTCATTAACGGCTTGCTAATTCATCTTCTTAATTGCTAGGCTGCACAGAAATGCTTGGAGTGGCACATGGAAATTGCTAGCTCTGCACAGAGTCGGAACTTAAAAAGGCATATTCTGTCTTTTAGGGGTTTTTTACCCAACCCAACCAGTGTTAAACAGGAAAGGATAACAGCTCCTGCCTTGGACGTGTTGGTCAGGCAGACAATGGGATGGATTTCTTGACCGCAGTGGGGTAAATCCATCCTGCGGGCAGGAGTTTGCGTCTGCTCTTCGTCGGGATCATTTGCCACGCAGAGATTGATCGGAGGCAAAGATGGCCCTGGGTGACAGCTGCTGGCAGCCCGAGAAAGCCGGGGCTTCGTGCCCAGCCCCGCTCGGCACCGCGCTGGCACAACATCTGTGAGTTCATGTGTGGGCACAAATGAATGTAGAGCCAAGGGACAGAGGAATATTAGAGATAGATATGCATGGACATATTACCAATACTCATTTCCCCCCTGTTTCCAATAGGTCCTTCCCCTGGAGATATTAAAACACCATCCATCGTCTGTTCTGTTTCCCATATCGGAGATGTTCAGCATGCAATAGGAGCAAGATGGGTTTCACAAGCAATATCAACATACTCTACTACTAACCTTAAATCTTTACACTGCAAAGTGTGTGCAATGGAATCTGCATTTCAAAACAGCAGAGAGTATGTGGGATAAAAGACACGGGTTAACCCCAGGCTCTTACAAGTATTCCCATCTGGTCCTTGTTGGGAGCACATGTTGTTGGCACAATGCAGAAGGAGAGGGGGAGTAAGAGCAGAGATAAGTGCTTCCCACCGAGGCAGGAGGGGGCGGAGGGAAGTGAGGACAAGACGCGTGCTCCAGGGAATCATCGAGCATGATGATGGTTTTATCCATAGTAGGAGGAATAGGCGGCACCTTCAGCACTGGAGTCCCACAGAGCTGGAGAAGGAGACACAGAGCCTGGATCCTAATGCTCTACTCAGGGACCAGGGTGGTTCTCTTGGGCTGGTTCTCCTGCCTCTTTGGGATCAGTAACATGCTCTGCAAGTGTCCTATCTTGCCAACAAACCCACGGGGGCCAAGCACATCTGATGCGTGGAGTCACTGCTTTTACAGCTCACTCTTTGAGGCTCACATGGTTTGGCTCTTATTGAGCTGGGAGGCTTGCCCAGGAATACCTGCAGAAGCTTAGGGGAGCCCACAAGTGTTGGAGGCCTGTAAGGTTTGCTGATGCCAAAATTATGGGTGCTTGCGTGTGCTTTCCATGGGAGCCTTGGCTGCCTCCTGCTCCAGGAGTGAGCGATGCTGTGTTGTGTGTATCGATGGGGCAGCTGCTCTTTTCCACTGCAAAGGAAAGGGTTGGTGAAGGCTGGAGGAGGTCAGAGGGGAAAGAAAGAGGCTTTCAAGAAGCAATCTCTCTGCAAAGCCTGCCTTTGCAAAGGGGTTTGTGTCGTTTCTAACAAGACTCTGCGGATGATCACCACTTGTACCGCCTTTGCTTTCCTGGGCCTGCCACTCTGAGAGGTCTGAGGTGCAGCACGGGTCAGTGTCAACAGCTGTTGAAAGCTGTGCTTTGAACCAGTGAAGTGCTGGAGTAATTGCCTGGATTCTGGGAAAGCTGTCAGTGTGTGGAGCTGGGCCTCCTGATAATGGAGATGGGATCGCTTCGGCTTTATCCTGCCTGTGCCTCTGTTCTCCACCACTCAAAGGGGGTGGATGATACCTCCCTACCTCAAAGGTGTGCCAGAGTTCTTGTGATGATCTGATGCTGATCAATACTGATGATATCCAAAAGTGAGACGGGGAGAAATTTGGGATGAAATGGAACATTTGGAACCTACCTGACTCTAAACTTGAATTTCCAAGTGCAAGGGTGCCTCTAATGGTGTGTTTCAGGCAGGGTACAGAGCAAAAAGCATCCATATTTTCCCCAAGCTGAACAACCTGGAAAAAATCTGCTCTTTCAAATCTCCCATGCTGGATATTCCCAGCTCCCCTTCCTAAGCTATTTCACCCTACTTCCTCTCAGATACTTGTCCTGCTGTCTATTCCATGTGTCCCTTGCTTCCATCTAATTCTGTTGCTTTTTGCCTTACAGGCCATGCTCTCCAGAGGAGTTATGAAAACAGTTTGGTTTCTTCCTTGCTGCAGCTCTTACACATAATTAAAGGCTGTTGTCAGGTCTCTTCTGCATCCTTTCCACAGGAAATATGAAACTTTCCACCAAGGCTGACTTTTAGCCCTGATCACGTTCTTGTTGCTTTCTGATGAGTCTGTAAGGAAAGCGCTAAGTGACAATATAAGCTCCCTGTGCCAGCATGTTTGGAAATACAAGTTTTCCCTTCTGTTCCTAAATCTCCCAGGATTGTGTGTTGTCATCATATGAAGAGTCACAGAAATATTGGCATGAACTTTTCCTCAGTAACATTGTTAGTGCCAGGAGATCTGAGAGTTTTGTGTAGGTCTAACGAGAGAGACACTCCTCCTGTCCCACAGTGTCACCACTCAACATAAATATATGATGTATATTCATCCCAGTACCTTCCAGGAGGGCATTTAGGCAGGTGTCAGGCAGCTATTTCTTCCCTCCTCTTCCTAAGGAAAAGGCTGGATGTGCCAATGCAGCCCTGGTATTTTTAACATAAATTAATTATCCCTGCTGTTGCATGTTAAAAGGGGAGCTGGAGCACATCATGTGCTGGCAGCAGCAGACCCCTACAGCTTTGCAGCACGAGAGGGCTCACAGGGAGCTGAGCCTGGCGTTGGCATCGCTCCCACCACTTCCCTTGGCAACTGGTGGGGAGCAGGAGCTGGTTTGTCTCTGGAAGTTCCCCCCGGACCTGTTGCTGTTTTGCAAATTGTCATTTTTGCTTTGGGCATGGCGGAGGTTGCTGTGCTGCTGCTGCCTGGTTGGGAAGTACCTGATGTAAAAAGAGAGTCTCTCTCCCCTCCAGGAGGCTGGCAGGGGAATCTGAGGCCAGAGACCTGAGGCTTTGGGAGAGGGGTGAAGGAGCAGTACCCTGGAGTAAATGCACCTCAGCGTGCAGTCAACAGATGTGTTTTCTGTTTGGGTTGTCTTCATGACAGCTGCTTGTTCTTTCCTTCTTGATGTTTGAACACTGCTGAGATCTCTATAGGGCTGCCTAGAACAGCAATTTGTGAGGGAACTGACCTGCCTCCGAGGACAGTCTCTCTCCCAAGACTCCAATAAACATGGCAAAGTGTTTGAAAAGCGGAGCACTGTGCTGGTGGCACTTTTTAAAAGAGTTTTTTCCAGGTAGATGTCACAGCAGGGGTGAGCAGAGGCTACTGACAGCCAAGAACAGAGGGCAAGGGTTTGATCTAGTTCTTGGCAGTAGGATTTATCCTAGATTCAACAACTCAGTTAATGTGCACATCCCTGTAGTAACTGATGAAGTTCCTTAATTAAAGCATTTTTAATAATCTCCCCCATCCTGGTAAAATTAGGGAAAATGGTTTTTGGCTGAAATGCTTTCCTGCAAGCTGAGAACAGGCACCGTGTTTCGCAAGGTGAACCAAACCTGTGTGCCTCTTACCTCAGAACGTATCTTTTAAGCCAGCATTTTATTTCTTGCTCCATCTGGTTGCAAAATATCAAGGTCACTAAAGCAGCACAGGCAGAAACCCCTGTAGGTGTTTATATGGCTGAGTGCATAGGGACATTCTCTCACTTTGCCGGCAGGGCTTGATCCTGCTTGTGTTGTTCCTTCTCCCTGCTGGATCACCAAGTTCATGTCTTGGGCATGACCTGGCTTGAGGGCTCTTTTTTCTTAGAAGTTCAGCATCTTTTTCATAAGCTTTCATTATGAATCCCTCTGGAAATGTTGTGCAAAACCTGAATGTGCCTTGGTTCCCTCCCTCACCATGCATTTGCTAACTGCTACAGCCAATGTAGGACAAAAAGATGTGGAGCTGGTTATATTTTTCCCAGACAGTCGTTTTGCTCCATGTCTGTTTGGTGTGTTTTGGCTTTAACCATTCCAGGGATGCTGTTCCACAGCTCTCCCATGCTTCTGCAGCTGTTGCATGGGTGGTGGGGCTCTGGCAGATGTTACCTCTAGGCTGGGGCAGATTCTTGGGGTGAGGCTGCAGTAAAACAGGAGTTATTTAGCCATGCAGTCAGCCATTCCCTCAGGGATGACTGCCATGTGGAGTAGGGCTGCAGGAACCAGTTACCTGGGGCAGATTTGATCCTGTGCTGGTGGCAGACTCGCTGCTTCCTCCGAGCAGCCGGCGTGCACCATCTCGCTTGTAGGCAATGTCTGACAGCTTCCCCAGGGATGAGCTTTGCTGCATCTGCTGCAAGTGCTGCTCTCAGCTCAGGCTCTTCCTTCCCACCACAGCTCAATGGCATGCCTGGATCCTTTGTTATGTGTAACCTCAATTTGGTTTCTTTGAGCAGTGCCAGGATTTCATTCTCCCCGGGATATTTAAATGGGGTGCAGAGTAATTAGAGCTGCTTTTCTCTGCATGTGTAATAGCAAATGCTGCCAAATCAGTTTAGGAATCGACCCAGGGGTTTGATGTGGGTTAGTAAATTCAGGCACGTGGGATGAGTGTGCCCACAGCAAAGCGGGCATGAAGATGTGGAGATAAGAGCTGTGCCTCTGCCAAGCTCCTGTCTGCTCTCTTGCAGTCCTGTGCTGACTCTGGCTGCTGCACTGGGAGCCGCCAGGACCAGGGACCACCAGAGCCTACCCATGGACCTGGATCAAAGAGGCAGCAGACACCTGAGCTAGGCAAGGGACCACCACCCACAGGTATTGTGTCTCCCATGACAACTCAGAGGGAAAGTGTCAGCAGCTTTATCCTGGATACCACAGGAGCCCAACTCTTCCGTCCTTCCTTTTCTGCCTCTGGGATTTTCACCTCTTGCCTGGTGCATCCGCTCTGGAGAGCCTACAGGCATGTCTGTCCTGGGATGAGCGTGTGCCAGCATGCAGTGTGCACGTAATCCTGCTGCATCCCGGCCCCCTCTCCATAGCAGCATTTATTGCTGATGTCAGCACAGTCATCTCTCAGCGCTGCCAGAGGTAACCCTTTGAGCTAACCACTGATAAGTTCCTTCTAGCTGTCTTCTTTTTAAAAAAAGAAAGAAAAAGAGAGGAGGGAGGTGCTGTAGTTGCCTGATGAACATTTTCATGGATGCTGACAGCTTTTTACTGTGGGTTACCTTGGTGAAGGCATATTACAGAGACTTTTCTTTTAAAAAGAGCTTAAAACTGTCTGTTTGGCAGTGTGTGCTTTGTGCTGATATATGTGAAACCCCAAGAAAACCCCCAGTCCAGAGCTCAAGGCAGTGGTGGTGCCCACTTAACTCCTGCTTGCAGCATCAAGCTGCAGTTTAACCTGTTGCTTTTCACACCTCTTTCCTGCTCATAGGAGGCGCCTTCTAGAGCTGGGATAACCTTCCTAAACGCCACTCCTCAGGCTTTTCACAGAGGGAAGGTCGTCCTCCTCCTCCCTGCTGCAGCCTTGAGCTGTTGCAACAGCCCTTGAGGTGCTCTCTCCCCCCTTGTTCAAAACCCATGCCGGCCTCTTCCTCTCATCGAGGCTGAAGATGTTGTGCAAAACAAAACAAGCAAAAGGCCACAATATGGGGATTTTTCACTTGCCTCAGCCTAAAAACCAGCCTCCTCCAGCCTCTCAGTCTTCCAAGAGCTTCCCACCTTTCTAGCCAAGCGGTTTGTTTGCTAGAAGAAAAATCGGTAGCTTTGTGCTAGCAATAAGTGGAGTCCTCTTTCACTAGCGCAGGCATTTTCTCCTTTGAAGTCTGTTTGAATGCAGAAACTATTGTGAAATGAGAGCAGTAATATCGGGAAAGGGGAAAACAGAGTGTTCCTCTGGATAGGGTTTGATAGAATTTGAAGCTGCTTGTGGAAGATTGGCTGGAAGGTAAACTGATTTGGACTAGAAAAGCTGGTACTGGTAAAGTGTGTTAGTGACTCTTCAGCAGATGGTCCAAAATAGCTTTTTTATGGTCTCTGACCTCTAGGAAAGATAACTGGATTTTTGATCTTAGATTGAAGGGGCAATTTCTGCTGGAAGAAACTTGTGTTCCTTTGAAACCATCTCAGGCTGGCATTTACTGTCAAAAACATTTCATGGAAGCGGACAGAAAACAAGCGAAAAATCGCACGTCTGAGTCAACCCCAGGCGAGCCTGGCAGGGCTCTGTCGCTGAGCTAGCCAACCATCCGGAATTCAGGATAGATCCCCCTTGTCATCCACCTTTCTGGTGGTCCACAGCCACCAGAATTTCCCCTGGACACCTGCAGGGGTGTGATTAGTCAGGTTTTGCAGCATCCTGGGCTTGATCCATGGACTGCAGAGGTGTTGTGGCCCCAAGGAAAAGCGTTTCACTCACTGTGTCGGAGCTGTGGTGCCCGTACCAGGTGGTGGTTGCCGAGGTGGGCATTGAGTTAGAGGGGTGCATTTCCAGAGCAGTGCTTGGCCACCAGCTGTTGTCCAGAACACCGTGGCTTTTGGTCCAGCAGTAAGGAAAAAACCTTTCTCTTTGAATTTCAAGTCAGGGGCCTGTTTTCTGCCAAGCTACCCCCCACCGTTCCAAATGTATTTTATTCTCCTTTTCTTTCCACTGGTCGCGTTCCGCTCCGCTCAACAGCTGCTGCATTTAATCCCAGAAGCTGCAGTTGGTAGGGAGCAAAGTGATCTCCATATAACCTCTCTCTTACTCATAAGCGTGCATTATGAAGCTTAACCGATGGTAATAAAATGTTTTGCTTTCAACATGCTGTCCCTGTGGTCCAATGTTCCCGTCTTCAGGCTCCATCGCTACGGCGGGGCCACGTATCGGAACTGTTCTGCTGCTCCCCAGGAACGTGCCTGGGAATACTGGATGTAGGCCTCAGGGATACCCAGTGAGGGGAGATGGAGAAGGTGGAGCAGAGCCCTCTCCGTGGGTGCTGGCATTCCCAGGTGCAAGCAGCTCTTGGAGGAAGGTGGTGTCTTGGCAGTCAAGGGAAGAGGCGCCCGGGGTCTTGCTTGGCTGAGGCCCAAGTGCAGGTTCCCGTCTCCGTGAGATTGTCTGGCACTGCAATATGGTGTGAGAGCCTCTTCGGGGACCGCGGCGCTACGTGGGGGGAGTGGGAACAGATTGCAGTCCTGCTGCTTGGTTGGGTTTTCTTCATCCCTTTCACAACCACTCTGCAGGTTCATGGCTTTATTTGGCTATGTGTGTTTCCTGCATACTGAAAAAGGGCATTTTCATGCCATCCCGCACAATGGATGTTGTTTGTCCAGAGGGGAGAAAGGGTGTTTCTCATCCACGTAATTTAAATAAACATACAAAATGTGGAAAGTCTGCTTTAGGAATTTTATTTTTGTTTATACACCGTTGATGCTTTTATTAAAAGCATCTTTTCACATATAAATAATTTAGAGGTCATATGATTTTCCTGCTCTAAACTGAAAGCAGGGATTTCAAAGCAGGGATCTCCAAGCATCATTTCTGTGTCACGGTGGGTTGCACTAGCCCTACAGCTGTTTTTTGTTGAAGAGGATGGGGTTTTTCCCATATTTGAGGTTTATAGCCTTCGGTTTCCAAGAGGAATTTCCCAGACAGAGCCCCCCAGAAGGTATCAGAATATATGGCTTTGTCAGGCAACGATAACAGCTTTTTTCTGGAGATTGCCATTTTGTAAATAAGATTCTTCTCGAGCAGCACGACTACAGCTCCGAAAGATGGATGATTATTTCTTCCCAGAATGGGTCTTCCGCTGCAGGATCTGGTTTTTATTGCGATAATTAGCATAGAATTAAAAATGGCCCTGCATCTTCAGTTTGCACTGTAGTGCCTCTGGTACTGAGCAGTCTGGGATGGTGTTTTCCTTGGAAATAGGCTGTGTCTGGGAATCACTTGATTCACCACTGGAAACCAGTGCACGGATATCTGCAGGCTTCAATGCAGCAAAAGCATCCACCTCCAAAAATAACCGATTGCTCCTAATAAACTTTCAAATCAGTTGTTTTTTTGGAGACTGGAAAAGTTGCTGAGGATATTTAGATGAAAATCTAGCACAGCGGCCAGAGCAGGATTTTATAAACGCCTTTAAATTCCGGAGTTTGGGTTAAAGGTGAGGTCACGGGCAAGCAGACAGCTTTTTCTCCTAAAAATCCTGTAACAGCTTTTCTTTTTAAAAATTTAACAGTGTTGCCAGTCCAGGTGGAGGCAGAATTATAAGGAGTGTCACACATGGAGGACAGTGTATCCCTTGGAGAAACTAAAGCGGCAGAAATGCAGCACGACACGTAAACTTCCTTGTGAGAGCCGTGCAGGAAATTACTGTGCAATTGGACGCGGTGTCCTAGCATTAGATTTATTATCCACTTCCAGATCATCTGCCAAAAATCCTTTCAATCGGAAGGCAGGAAAGAACATGTTATAAAAAGACCTGGAAAAGGCGTCATTTTGGCACGCGAGTTTTCAGGCTGGTAATTGTCCATGCCTACAAGTGTTTGGGTTTGGTCTCAACATTGAGGTCAACGCTACTTAAATCAAATGTGATCCCAGTGCCTACATATGGCACATGGTGAGATATGCCAGTCTTGCAGGATCAGGCTTGAATACAGTCCTGGAAGATGCTTCTCTGCCCAGTCTATTGCTCAACAATTAATCCCATAAGACTCCAGCATCACTTAGGGAAAGCCATGGTGTGCAAGTTGGCATGTTTTCCCCCACGATGGACTTGTTCCTTGCTGGGTGGCAGGGTCATGGCCACTTCCATGTGCTCGTGTACATTTCCCAGGCCTTGCTGCTTTGGCAGCAAGGCTGGATATAGCATTCCAGGAGTTTCTTGTCTGGATGGTGGACTGGTTTCCCCACTGTGCACCTCGTTGTCCTCCTCACTGCAGGGCACTGCCCATATCACTGCACTTCTCCAGCTCCCACATCTTTTCCAGGCTCCTTTCTTTCCAGTTGTATGCCTGCAAAGGTGGATCTGCATCCATATTCTCTGTATGCACAACCTTGCTTTTTTGCGTGTTAAATCCAGATCTTTCTGGCAGTAATGGAAATAAGTGACCTGAGTTTGTAGCTCTGTTTTTACTCCTGGGATATTAGTGTTCCCTGCTTCTGGAAAATCATCTCCCTAGTGCTTGGTGTCTGATGAGAAACATGTCTGCAGCTGTACCTGCAGCATCCCCAACATATCCTGCCAGCTCCAGCAAGTCCATAGTTTTGACTCTTTTTGAGAGTCATAGTCATTGTTTTGCTCTTTTTGAGCATTCTCCATAAAAAAGATCCACACCCACCTTGGACACACCAGATGTTGCACAGCCAGATGTTGCCTTGTACAGCACTTGGGAGAGTTGCTGGCAATGCATGCAGAGCCTGGGGAGCCACTTTGCTGTTCTGTGACCTTTTTTTGGGGGTACCTGCTGAAACATAGTGAGAACTGAAGGTTCTGCTTTCCCCTTTCTCATTTGGCACTCTTGTTTCTGGAGAAAACACCCTGTTTTTGTGAGTGCTGAGCTCCTGAGGTAAGGGGGCAGGAGGGCACTGCTGGAGCACGTCCCTGCTTACAAGGAGAGACTTCCAGCCCAGGGCGAGGACTGGGACCAGCACAGTCCTCAGGAGGGAGGTTTCCTGCACTGTCTTTCCAGTGCAGTTTCCTGCACCCTGTTTCCAGCAAGCAGAGCCATTGCTTTTCTAGTATGAGTGTAAAGCCAGGGCTGGGTGATGGGGCAGTTGGTGTGAAGTGTGTGTTTACCGAGAGAAAGGGGAGTGCCTGTCATTTGTTGGGATGAATCCTCCTTTCCCAGCCTCTTTTCAGGAGCGTGCTGATTCAAAGTCCTTCTCTGGAGCTTTTTTCTTCATGAAAATGAAGCCGGGCCGTTAATGACATCAGTGTTTACCAGACCGCCTTCGTCGTCTCGTCCTTGCATTCATTGTCCTTTGACTGGTAGGGTGGTTAAGAGAAACAAGCCAGCTTAATGCATGGTCAGAAAGCTACAATTAACGAAGCAGACCACAAATAAATAGGTAAATAGGCTAAGCTGTAAGATAGCGTGTAAGAGGAGGCAGTCTGCCTCTGTAAAGTGCATGATAAGCATCGGCCAAGCTTGTTGCAGACACTGGGCAAGGCTGCTTTCGCTAGACTTTGAGTATCCTAGTTGCAAAGGCTCGTCAGTGTTCCTAAAGGCTCTTGGTTTTGGAGTGGGGTCGTCTTTTGTTTTCTGTGCGCTGTGACCACTTGCTTCCCGAACGGGTTCGTAGTGATGGAGTTAATGGAGCTGTTCTTTATAGTAACCTAAAAGGTGTCAGTCGTTTGCTCGTGTGTGTTCACAAGCTGAGCCGTGGCGTCCCTCCGCAGTGGTGTGATTTGAAGCACTTTTGGTGTGGCATGTGCAGTTGCAGTGCTGTCTGTTTTTAATTTCCCCGTGTTCCCCCGTGTTTCGGACACTGAACCAAACCGACGTTGGGACTAGCACTTTAAGTACTAGTAGTCACTTTGCTTCGGACTAAACTGAGCACTGCACTTTTGTACGTACTGTTAGCACTGACTTTTGAACTCTCTTCTTTTCCCCATCTATTTCCCCTCCTAGGCGCAGTGCTAATTACGTAGGGCCCTCAGAAGGAAATTCTGAGATGTGTTGGACCACTGTCTGGTGCCTGATTTCCATTACATATCTATTAGCAACTTGATAGTAGGGAATTTACCCACCCAAGCTTATTTTACACGACAGAACCAACACCTAAACCACCGACGTCCAGGCAGACGTGGTTGTTGTAAACTTCGAGGTCACCCAGAGACCCGAGCACATGGCTTTTAAAAACACCAAAGATACAGAAGTCTCAAAAGGGATTGGGATGGTGCAAGATCATTTCCTTGACACCTGGGACTGAGCGGAGCAAGAGTAACAGGGCAGATACTCTTGTGTGTGGTGTGGGACCCTGGTGAGTCCAGGGGACAGCCCAGTTCAAACCAGTCTGAGATCCTGGTTCCAATAAAGGCTGTGCTCAAGCCATTGCAATAAAAGCCATCATTGTGCCTGCACTGGAAATGCTGTTGGGATCGGTCGTGGGCTTCAACTGCAAAAGGTGTTTTTAAGCAAAAAAGATTTACAGGCGATTTAGAAGATGGAGCATAATAACCCTGGGGTTTGCTGTTGAATTTGGAAAGCGTTGTTTGGAGCTGATCAGCTCTCGTGTTCAGAGGTGCTATTCCTGTTAAATTCCTGTGGTATTTCCGTATGGAAGGCCAGGGATCAGAGCTCCCTTGCCAGCAAGAAAGCAGCAGGGTAGCATTAGTAGGAAACATAGTCAGAAATCTCTAGGATTCTAAATGGGATGGTGATCCCTGGGATGCTGATTAATCTGAGTTTTAATGTCCCAAACCACCCACTCCCAACCAACTGGTGGAGTTTTGCTTCTTTAAGAGCCCCTGTGGGTTTTCCACAGCAGCAAATAAATCACGGTGGGTGTGAGAGCCCCATGTTCTCTTCACGCTGGGGTATCCGCACTTGGGACTGCTGCTCATCATCCTTGATGAGCCCACAGTCAATCCAAATCCTTCTCTGGCAACCCTCCATGATGGGAGTTTCTCCCCTGTGACACTTGATGGATAAACCCTGCCAGCACAGCATGATCAGTATGAATGCAGAGAAGGGAATTAGGGCTTCTCCTCCACTGCTGCTAGCAAGGGGCCATCATGGAAATAACCTTCAGCAACAAAAAGAAATGGGTGTGTTGGGTTTCCCTCTTGCAGCAGATGGAAGAGTTTTCCTAAACACTTCCAGTTTTAGTGGCTGGTTTTCTTGGCTGCCTTCTTCAATAGACCTTCAGGGGCTTGGCTATTCAGTGGGAACCAGGTTGGTTAAAACCCCCAAATCTTGAGCAACCCCAAGTATTATGCTCTTACCTCCTCTATCACTGGATGTAAAAACAGTAATAGAATCCACATTTTGAGTTGGTTTGGTTTTTTTCCCTCCCGCCCCATAAATTATCCCTGAAAATTTAGCTTTAAAGAAATAGCACCAGGCAATGCTGCTGCTCTATCTGAGCCCCCAGAAATATAGTGGTTGAGGGAACAGCCTCTTCAGAAAGTACCTCGGTGACTCAGAGCCCACATCCTGCTCACTGTCACCAGGATAAAGGCAAACCATTTGGAAAATTCCCCCCCGGTCTCATTGAGTCCTTGGAAATAAGCTTGAGAGAAAGGGGGATGTGGAACAGGTTTTTTTTATGTCTTCTTTTCCCCCTCAGGTGTAGTTTTTTGTCCCTTGGAGATGTCATCTCATCCTTTGGGAAGGTAGAATTAAGTGTTTTCTCCTGCCCGTCACACTTGAGGCCTGAATGCAAATCCTAGCACAGCCCCCTTTGCTCTGGAAAGGCCTTTTAGGTGGAAAAAAAGGAATTTTAGTTGTTTGGGTTTTCAGATAGCTCGTGGGAAGCGCATTGTAACAGCACACAGGCAATGTTTTACCAAGCTTTTCTGTTCCTCCAAGAGAGACTTTTTAATTTGCTTCAGTAGTTTAGAGTTCCTTGAAAGTCTTTTTGGACCCATGAAAATGCACTTGAAATGAGTCAAGTTTATCGAAACAAAATTAATTGTGCACACACCCATGCACTGGCCGGCGTGTTCGTGCTTGTCTCTCTGGGTGTGTATACACATAGAGAAATATATTATTTCCCAAAACGTTCCTTGTTTTTTTATATTTTTTTTGATTGCTTTGGTTTTTTTGGGTTTGTTTTCCCCCACCCCCAGGATATTAGCCAAAAGGTGTTTTAAAGTCATGGCATGAAGACTCCTAAATGTAAATCTGAGTACCTTGTGATGCTAATTAACAGGTTTTTTTTCCTGAAACTTTATGTGATGCTTAATATTTTCCTTAGGAAGTTTTGTTTAATGTTAGATCATTGTTCTGGAGGATGTTGGTCCTACTGGCATTAAACTAATGGAAATAAAATGCATGTGTTACAAGTGTAGAAACGGTGAAGAATTAAGTGTGAACTTACTGTACGATACTGATTCTGTTTTCAAACAATCTGTTTTGCTGTTCAATAGTTGACATATGGAAATGCCAATGTACTGTAATTTAGCACTTTTCCAATGCACCCTGTTCTCACTATGCCTGAGGGAAGAAGCAGGTTTGGCTCGAGGCTGGCTGAACCCTATTCTGTGTGTTTTGGCACCAGAACTGGCCAGGTGGAACTCAAATTGGAGGTTTTCTCATCGGTTCAGTGGCTGGCACAGGGCAGAGCAGGGTGGCTCTTCCATCCCCATGGCCAAACCAGGACAATTTTGCAACTTGGTCTGGTGAAAGGTGTCCCTGCCCATGGCAGGGAGGGTGGAATTAGATGATCTTTGGGGTCCCCTCCATTCTGGGGTTCTAGGATTCTGTGATTTGTGTGCAGCCCTTGCTGTGGGTGGATGGACTGGTGGCATTGCGCTCCACCAGTGCATCCCCCCGGGAACCAGGCTGGGGTTGGGCTGTCTGAGCTGGGGTGGGAAAGCAGCCAAAGCAATCCACAGTCCCTGAAATCCAACGGCAGAAGGGACAGCCCACTGGCCACCCCTCTCCAGCCCAAACCCTCCTTTCCTAGTGCTAACAGGGTGCAAAGTGTTACTTGTCATGTACTGTACTGGAAGGGTTAATTGATCAGTGACTGTATTGTACTGTATGAAAACTCATGAATTGCCTTGTATTGTTTCTAATGGACTGTTCCATGTCTCCCCACTGCCCATTCTCCACATTTCCCCAAGGACACGTGTGCTCAGTTAGGTCCTCCAAACTCTCTGGTGCTAACTCCTCCGTATCCGATGGTGCTCCTGTGGACTCTAACTGACCACACGCCTGTCCCCAGCTTGAAGTTCACCACGTCTTTCTTGTCTGTTTGTATGAAGTCTCACACACACACATACATATGAGAAAAATTAAGGATAAACTTGAATTTGTTTCAAAGCCTCATTGACAATCTAATGTTTTCTATGTCTGCTTTTATTTTGGGATGGTTTTTCTAGAAAGCAGCCTGCCAGCACCTTCACCCTGCGAGGGGATTTCGTCCTGTTCACGCCTCTGGCATCCGAGGTGAGCTGCTCCCTCACTGGCTTTTCAGGCTCAGCCACTGGGGGTTGATCCATCAGGAGCCAGTGAGGAAGAAGAGGTGCAGGCACCTTCAAAGATGCCCAACCCTAAAAAGCAGCTGGGATCCTCAAGGCTGCACGATCCAAACATAGGTGGGTGGGCACTGAGGGTCTTGGAGGGGATGAACCCGACCCATCCTTTGTGGCTTTTAAAAACTGGCTTTTGAGGAGAAAGGAGGTAGAAATTTAGAGTCCCAAAGGTGCCTCCATCTCCTCCCAGCATTGCTCATCTCCGCTGGCAGAGGAGCCACCTCCCGAGCCCGAGGTTTTCCAGGTGACCCACACTTCGGATGGCGTGAACAGAGCCATCCCCTCCAACCTCCCACCCCCATGCAAGCTGCTTTTTGGACAAAATGAAATCTGACTATATTTTATATCGATTTGAAAACAAAGTCTGATATTTACCCCTGTTCTCAACTGAATTTGCATATTGTTGTTTGCCACGATATTTGTTCTGTCTTCAAATAAATTTGCTTACTTGTGTAGTCTTAACTGTCTGCTCGGATTCTTAACCATCAGATTTATCCCTGCTCCAAGGTGCCTGCACCACAGCTCTCCTTTGAGCTCTTCCCAGGCAGGCAAGAAGAAAATTTTTCCAGGAGGGGGAATCATTTCAGGCTGTAAATGTTTTTCTCTATGTTATCTCCCATTCATCTCCCCAGGGCTTTTCAATTTGATGCCCTTTTTCCCCCTCAGTCTTCCATCATCGGATCCTTCTATCCGGGTAAGTGCGTGGTAGAGGAATGGCTGTGCCTCAGCCTGCCTAATTTGAGAGATTGAATTGTTGCTAACACATTTTTTCAGGGCGAGGCATTTCCGACGGCGGTGTTTTGCATTTGGGAACGGAGGGATTTGTGGCTGCGAGCGGCTGAGCTCTGGGCATCGGCGTCGGCATCCAACGCCGGCTCTTCCTGCACATTGCATTAGCGAGACGTTGGCATCAGTCACTGGAGACGTCGAGGCGGAAGGCAGTGCCCTCAAAAGGCTGGAAAAGCGATTTGCACATGCGTTTCCAGGGAAGTAATCAAATCAGCCAGCAGGTTCAATAAAAGGAATAAGCAAATATTCCACATTCGCCTGCCTCTGCAAACAAAACCTGTTGCAAGGCTTGCAGGTTTTGAGGTTCCTCCCCCTCCCCAAAATGGCTGTTTGGGATTAAAATTGTTCCAGGCTGCTGCAGGAGGACATTTTTTATTCCCTAAAAGATGCAGCTGTATCTGAGAGGAACATTTCAAGAGGATCCTTGCGAGGGTTTGGTCACTCTCCTTTCTTTTGGAATCCATCCCCGTGCATATGTTACAGCAACAGAGATTCATCCCTCCTTCTCCTGACATCCCCCTCTCTTTGCCTCTTTACTTCCCTCTGACCTATATCTGGCTTTCTTTTCCCAGTTTATCACGGTTTTGTAATGTTTCCTGCTGCTCCTCAGTATGAGCAGTGCTGCCTATGGTGACAGATGCCACCATGGGGAAGGAAGGAGATGAATCCTGTGGGGAAACATTGGGAGAAAGAATCCAGGCTTCACTGAGGGTGCTGCCAGGTATGTCTGCCTCCCATCCACTGCAAAAATATCTTTTAAGGATCCCTATCCTGGTGCCCCTGGGCGGTCTGGTGCTCCCCTGCACCCTCATGGGGGATCAGGTGCCCTTGGAGCAGCTCCCACTAGGTTTGTGCACCCTCAGCTGCTGGCAGAAGGAAGAACTTTACTGATTTATTTTATTTATTCACTGTGGACTGGTTTTCCCCCCCTCTAAAACACAGGAATCCAGCACAAATAAGCAGTGGATAAGTCCAGTCAATACCTTCCATAGGCAGTGTAGTAATTTTTTCTGCTTCTGTTTTTCCTGTGTTTTGTATCACACCCTAAAAAGCCAAGTTTCAGTGGAAAAATCACAAAAATAAGAAAGCAAGGTACCCCATGGGGTGATTAATGTTACACAGCCAACATTAATGTGTTTTTTAATAAAGTGGCCTTTTATGCCACTTTACCAGCATTACCTTTTTAGAAGGTTCTAGCACAGAAATGATGAGATTTTAGAGAAGGTGGCGGAAAAATCCTGCCTTCATTAATTCCCTCTCAGTGAGGCTTGTCAGTTTTCCCTGCCAGGGAGCCTGATGAATGTCCCCCACTGCTGCTGGGAGATTCTGCAGGCTCTGTCCCTGCCACTCCTTTGCAGGAAAATCCACAGCTCATCCCAAGAGCTCCTTCTTTCCAATAAACCACATCTGTGTTGCTCTGAGGATGGTCCTGGCTCCGGCTGCACAGCTGGAGGTGCGAGGTTTTGCTGGCCCTTTGCTGAGGACCTGCCATGGGATCCATTCCTCAGAAACCTCTTTATTTCTGACAAGGAGCCAAGAGAAATATCTCAGCTTGATCTTTCCATTTAAACTGTGACCATTAAACATTTTAATGCTGGCAAGGAATCAGTAAACAGAAACTTATCACCAAAGCGTGCGTGTCCTTATGTCCGTACTTTGTTTCCTCAAATTAAATCACAAGGAAACCTCCAAAAATTGGAAGAATAAAAGCTGCTCAGCATTTGTTTTAAGGCTGACCTCCTGAGGCTTGGAATGCCCTTTTTTGGGTTGTTTTGGACAAGCCAGGGATGACTTTTATGGAGGGTGCTGCTCTCCCTTATGCTCCTAAAGGCACAGAGTGCATGCTGTCCTTGGGAAGCTTCAGGGTGGGAAGATTTATTGTCCACTGCCACGAGGCAGGATTTGCCTTATCCCATGGCCATTCTCTGCTGCAGTGTCACAAACATGGGCAATATGGTTAAAAATGATCTTCTGAAAAACAAATGAGCAAATAAAACATCCAGAGGAGTGTGAACAGTTCCTGCCAGCTGTCTTTACTGGGAACTGGAATGGTGAGCAATTGTCATCTAGAACAGTAGCTACAAAGTTGTATTTTATATATATTGTTCTCTTTTACTTTGCTAGCTGTATTTTTAGTTAGAAAATTCCCTTCAGGGATGTGATGTTTTGAATCCTTGAATTTTTTTCCCTCACTTCAGGGTGAAGTCCAGAAGTCTGTTTTACCCAGCGGAGATTAAGGGAACCGTGACCGACATCAGTGTTCCTGGTAGGACAGCCTAGGTAGCTCCTCAGCAAACCTTAGCCTTCCCATCTGACATGAAAAAACACACCACATGGACTTGATCTGTCTTCTCCTGCTAAAAATCCCAGGAAAGTTTCCCCTCAGGGGTCTCCTAAAATCATTGCTGCCTGTCCTGGGTACCCCAGAGTGTAGCAGTGTCACAGCCTCAGTTCTTACATCACTGTCATGATATTGCTACTCCTTTTTAGTATAGAGGAGGCAGTACAAGAAGTCCAAAGGAGATAAATAAAGAGCAGTGGGTAGAAATTTGTGCAGATCTGTCACAATTTAAAGCTGTGGGCAAGATGAATAGAGTGCCAGATTTTAAGCAAATGTATTGATTTCTACTGCTTATATTCACTAATCATGTGTCATATTCGGTACATCATCGTACACATGCTCCAGTTTTGAGTACTGCTCCACAATATTTCATGGGAATACGGTCCGAGAAATTAATAACGCGCATTTACTGAAAGGCAGACAGAGATTGTTACACTACCGGGCCCTGCTGCCAACGCTTGCGACTCGACACCCAGAGCGGGCGCAAAACCGCGTGATTTTATCCTTTTCCTTAGAGAGAAGGGAGCATTTACTAATTTTTCCTTGGAGAGAAGAGCGCAGGTTGTGCCAGGCGGCTCTGTGCTGCGCTAGGCACAAACAGCCGTAGCCGCCATGGCCTCACGCAGCCGTGAAGGGAGCGGGGCGGGGCCCGAGGGGAGGGGCGGGGCCACGAGGGGGCGTGGTTCTGAGGCAGACTCGGCGCGCCGGAAGCGTCGGCGCGCGCCGCACGCGGTTGTGGGCGTGGCCGGAAGTGCGCAG
>VXBI01007246.1:104339-126553 GCA_013397375.1 Toxostoma redivivum
GCCCTCCTGGTGAGGCGTCCGAGCGTTTGTGTAAGGATCTGCCTTGTCAGGCTGAAACAGGACGGATCCCAATCCCGCATCTCCACCAGATTCTTCCCGGCCGTTTCCAAGTCGTTTTCAGGCAGGTGACAGGATGCCGGCGGATCCTCGATCTGGGTAGCAGAACTGCAAGGCGGTAATGCGGAACTCAAGAGCATGGTGAGCCAGTAACAAGCCAAAAAAGAAACTGATTCCCCAAACGAGTGAGGGGACAGGCTCTAGTTTTATGCCCTAATGCGTTCTGCTGGAAAAATTACCATATTCCCAGAAGTGCAGGCAAGGGATGGCAAACTCCTTTCTCCTAGTAAGTAATTTTTAGGGTATCAATGGAAAAGACCCTGTGTTTGAAGGCTCCACCTTTCATATTCTCTTTCAAGGAAGTGAAGGAAAACGGGCAAACCGCAAGACCTTGGGCGTCCCGAGGTGGTTACACCCTTGTTTTGCCAGGAACCCGTAATCCTGCCTTTGTTTTCCTGAGCAGGGAGCTGAGATGCAGTACCTGCCTGATGTGGGATGCTCTCTGGAGCATTGCCTTTGGAAAACTGGGGCTTGACACTAAGAGTTGCTCTTATTCCCCCCAGGTCAATGTTGGGTGCGTGCCAAAGAAGGTAAGGCTGTTCTGCCACCGGCTCTGGTGGCACCCCTGGTGGCGTGGGTTGGGTCTGGTGTGGGTGCCTGCCAAATTCTAGGGAGGTGCTGGCACAGGGTGTGGGGAGGAAGCAGGGCCTCAGAGGATATTGAGCCATCAGGATGCCATGGGCACTCATGTGTCCCATGGGTGCTCCGGGCAAAGGATCAGGAAGCTTGGCAGGGGTTTTCCCAGAATCCAAGCAGTCTGCCTGAGCCAACCAGAAGTTTGTGTGGGCAGGTGATGTGGAACACAGCAGTCCATGCAGAGTTTATCCACGATCATGCTGACTATGGCTTTGAAACACCGGGTGTAAAGTTCAACTGGAGGTAAGAATGGAAAGGGCCAGTTGGAAACGTGCATATTCCAGGGAGTGTCCCCTGGGGAGCAGCCCGTTGTCCACTTCCAAGGGGTCCCTGCCCGCTTCCAGGCTCCTGTGGGTTGTGCAGAGCTGGTTACAGGGCCAGCGTTGCTGCTGTGTTCTGGACAGCAGGGTGACAAACTGGCTGTGGGAAGCGACTCTGCAAAGACAAAAGCAGGGAAGGCAGGCACAGCAATCTTGCTTTGGTGGGGAAAGGATGACAGGGAGCCATTTTGTTTTGTGGCATGGCTGCCACGTGCCAGAGGGGTTGAGTTCACAGAATCACACAGTCATTAAGGTTGAAAAAGAACTCTGAGATCATCAAGTTTAACCTTTGGCCAACCACCACCCTGTGAAGTGGACCGTGGCACTGAGTGCCACATTCTTCCTGAGCTCAGAGGTTCATCTGCTGTCAGTGATGGTGTTCCCTGCTCTGTTCTAGGACCGTCAAGGAGAAGCGTGATGCGTACGTGCAGCGCCTCAATGACATCTACGAGAACAATGTTAAAAAAGTGAGCACGGGGGTGTGTTTATCCTGCAATCCGAGTGGCAAAAGTGATGGATTTTTGGCCACTTTTCCAGCCTTAATGGGTGTCCTTCAGCTGTGGAAGCCCTGGCTCCTTTAGCTGTCTCCCACACCTCATCCCACTGTTATCCCTAAGGCTCACATTGACATCATCCGGGGCTATGGCAAGTTCACCACTGATCCCAAGCCAACCATAGAAGTGGATGGGAAAAAGTACACGGCTCCTCACATCCTTATAGCCACGGGCGGGCGCCCAGCTGTCCCTTCTGACAGCGAAATTCCTGGTGAGCCTGATGAAATTCCCCAGGCTCCCAGCCTGGAGAGAGGTCTGCCAAAGCAAAGCAGGCTTTGGGAGGGGTAGGGGGACAGGTGAAACATGTGAAAGGGTCTCTGCTTTGCAGGTGCCAGTCTGGGGATGACCAGTGATGGCTTCTTCGAGCTGGAGGAGCTGCCCAGGTAAAGTGGGATTCATCCCCCACAGCCAGCAGCACCAGCTCCAGGTGCCTGCACACGGCATTGTCACTTCTCCGCAGGCGCAGCGTCGTTGTCGGGGCTGGCTACATTGCAGTGGAGATTGTGGGGATCCTCTCCACACTGGGCTCCAAGTCATCCCTGCTCATCCGCCACGACAAGGTAGTGCCACTGCCCAGCTGTCACATCCCAGCCTGCTGGGGTTTTCTGGTTGTCAGTTCCTGGTAAAGGAGGGTCTGAGTTGGCACGGGAATAGTGATGCAGGGGATGGTGGCATGGGAGCCATGGAGAGGCTGGAGGGGACATGTTTTAGCAGCACCCACCTGTGTGGCCGGCATTTCTGCAGCCGTGCGTGTCACCATTTCCGTTCCCTTGAGCTTTATTTCAAGTCACAGCTTGAAAAGAGGAAGGATGGAAAAGAAAATAATGCAGAAACAAACAGAGATATTTGTTAACCAGAAGCATCCCAAACCTCTTGGGTTTCAGAAGCAGGGAAGCGCCAGCAGAGGGGCTGCCAGGAGGTGCCTTTGCCTGCAGACCCTCATCTGACAGGGTTGGGGGGATCCTTGCCCAGGTCCTGCGAACCTTTGACTCCCTGATCAGCTCAAACTGCACCCAGGAGCTGGAGAACACCGGGGTGGATGTCTGGAAGCACACACAGGTGGGAAAGCACAGAGCAGCCCTGTGGCTTGTCCCATTCCTCCTGCAGAGGCAGGGCTGAGGCAAAGCTGCCATTTTGGGTGCTGCTTGCTGAGCAGATTTTGGCGACATCCCTGCTTCTGCAGCATGGCAAAACTTGTTGCAAGGCAAAAGCCATCTGCATTTTCCCCTGCTGCTCTTGTTCTCCTTAGGTCAAGAGGGTCACTAAGTCTCTGTCTGGGCTGCTGGATGTGACAGTGAGCTCGGCAGTGCCCGGCCACAAGCCGACGGAGGGGGTGATCCGGGATGTGGACTGCCTGCTGTGGGCCGTGGGGCGGGAGCCCAACTCCGAGGGGCTGTGCCTGGACCAAGTGGTGAGATGGCAGCATGTCCCTTCTGTGCTGGTGGAACGATGCCCCTGGGTCTCTGGGGTTCTCTTGGCTCTCCAGAGCCTGTCACAGGATGGTGTTCCCACGACTTGCCCCCCCACCTGGGAACACCATGGCCACCAGCACAGGTGCCCCGTGGGCTGTCCCATCCCTCCTGGAGCAACGTATGGCTGCTGTTTCCCATGGCAGGGCGTGCAGGTGGACCCCAAGGGCCACGTGGTTGTGGATGAGTACCAGAACACCACCAGGAAAGGGATCTATGCCCTCGGGGATGTCTGTGGGAAAGCCCTTCTCACCCCAGGTACTGCAGCTGTGCCTCCTTCCCTGCACAGCCCCTCAGTGCCACACGGTGGTGTGGCTCAGGCTCCCTGTCCCCTCCCCTGCAGTGGCCATTGCAGCTGCCAGGAAGCTGGCCCACAGGCTCTTCGAGGGCAAGCAGGACTCCCGGCTGGACTACGAGAACATCCCCACGGTGGTCTTCAGCCACCCGCCCATCGGCACCGTGGGGCTCACTGAAGGTGGGGACAGATGGGGCATGGAGGGGATGAAGGGGCTGGGGACACTGGCTGGGAGCTGCTGTGTTGACCTCCAGCAAGTGAGCCTTGACAAAAGGGCTTTGACTCCTCTTTTTAAATGGCCCCTGTGCTGTGGCTTCTGCTGCAGAGGAGGCTGTGGCAGTACATGGGAAGGACAATGTGAAGATCTACAGCACATCCTTCACTCCCTTGTACCATGCTGTCACTCAGAGGAAGGTGAAGTGTGTCATGAAGCTGGTGTGTGCTGGCAAGGAGGAGAAGGTGAGTGGAGGGCAGTGGGGACTGTGGCTGGCTGTCCTCTTGCCCCCATGTGGTCGGCTCTTGGGCTGGGATCCAGCTCCCCCAGCACCAAGCCCAAGAGTTCACGCTGGATTCTGGGTCCCACCTGGCCTCTCCCTTCTTCTCCCAAGGTGGTGGGATTGCACATGCAAGGGATGGGCTGTGACGAAATACTGCAGGGCTTCGCTGTGGCTGTCAAAATGGGGGCCACCAAGGCTGACCTGGACAACACCGTTGCCATTCACCCCACTTCTGCCGAGGAGCTGGTGACACTGCGCTGAGGCTGTGGGCACAGACACCCTGGGGATGGCACCTGCAGCTGGGAAAAATGTTTTATGTCTTTTCAGAAGTGCCTTACTGCCGAGTGGGTGCCTGGGGGGCGTGTTTGTAACGTTGATGTGGCTTAGGAAGTAAATCTGGAGTGGAAAGTAAACGTGCTGGTGCTGGCGAGTCTTTGGCTTTTGCTCTCTGGTACATGTGTCCCACCATGGAGGGTGCTGGCACGGTCCATGGATGTGGTTTGGGAGAAGGCTGGCAGTGGCCAGGCTCCTCTTCTGCAATCCCTGACACAGGCTGGGCAGGAGGTAGCAGAGAGGGGCAGGACAGTGGGGTTCTTGTGGTGTTTGTGGGTGCTGGGGTATCCTGGAGGGGCTCCATCCTCTTCTTTATCTCATGTCCCAACACCACTGGTTCTCCAGCCTGTCCTGACATCACATTGGGGCTCCAAGGGGGAGTCCAGGCTGGGGGTTTAGGGACCAAATCCCCTGTTTCCAGCCCCATCCCCTGTTTCCAGCCCCATTTCCAGTGGCTGGAAGCTCCAGACCCAGCTGGGAAAGAAGAGGCCTGAGTCATGTGGGGTTTTGGGGATCAGAACCACGGTGAGCCTGAGCCAGACACCTTCGCGTCCTAGAAACAGAGACTGAGGCCTGTGTTTGGGGGGGCACCAGGCTCATTTGGCCAGTTTTGGGGTCCTGTAATAAATAAATCAGGCATTTTCTTTGGCTCAGAAATGGAGGCCAAGTCCTGTGTTTGGAACCAGCCCCACCTGGGCTGTGAAACACTCCAGTCCTGTCTTGGGAGGTTCATCCAGGCAGGGAAGGCTTTGATCAGAGAGCCCAAATGCTGCATTTTGGGGCTTAGGGCAGACCCAGGACTGGTGAGAAAGGTCGAGACCCAAGTGCACAGGGTGGGAGTCGCTCCTTCAGGCAATGGGAGCCTTGGCCTCCTGTCCTCTACCTCCCACCCCCCTTCCTTTCCCCCTTGTAGCCCTTTGTCACCCCAATGCTCTCTACAAGGAAAAAAATAGAAATTACACCATGGATAAATGCATTTACAGCCAAACTGGACACACCTGGACAATGTGACCAGTCCATGGAAGTCAGACCAGTGACCATTCAGAGATATTTTAAGACAGGTACTTGCAGATTTCATTTCCCAGAAACTCAAAAATTTTTGGCACCTCTTGTTTATATGCTCCCCTGTTGGAAGAGGTCAATTAGACTTTTTAATGACCTGATTACCCAACATAGGGAAAAACAACCAGCATTCCCTGAACATTTCCATCACTTCCATATCCATCTGCAATCAGGAACCGGTGGAAAGCAGCCTGCCCTGAACAGGCTCTGAGGTGGGACTGGACGACCTTTGAGATCCCTCCCAACCCAAACCGTTCTGGGGTTCCCTGATGGTTCCATGATCTCTCCTTGTATTTATTTTGCATCCTGTCCTTCTTTCTGCTCCCAGCAGATGGCGGCGCCGGCCTTTAAAAGAGATGGAAGTGTTCTGGGACAAGATCAGCCCTTGCCGCTCACTAAGCTGTTTTTTTAAAACTAAAAAGACAATATTCTGCAATAACCTGTGGTGAAGACTGAATGTTGATGTTCCACGGGGTATGGGGGAAGCAGAAAGCGATTCCCTGCAAATCTCAATTCCCTGCATTGTGGATATTTTTTCTCTCATGTGAATTACACCTTTCCATCTGAACCTCTTGCCACGTTTTGGGCTTCAAGGTAGAGGCAAAGTGAATATGGGAAAGTGATGGGGAGACAGAGAACTGCAGCAGTGTGTGTGTGTGCAGGGAGAGCTGGAGTAGGACTTTTAGACAAAACCCTCTTACCTGGATGCAGGACCTTCACGATCCTCTCTTGGTCAGAGGTTTCTCCATCTGTGGCTTTTTAGTGCATCCAGCTCCAGGCCTCCCCAACATCCTGGGATTCCATCTGTTGCATCCCATGTGGCAAAACTGCTCTTTCACTAAAATGTCTGTGCATGGCTGGAGCTTCTTAGCCTCCATTTACAGCACATGATTCCATACTGAGTTGTTGTAATTCCACTCTGAGTTATGCTGGAAAACAGTTTGTTGGTTTAAATTCGTATTGGGATAATTGTTTGTTCTCTCAATTTCAAATGATTTGTTAAAGGATTAATTTGTAAACTATTCCAGGAATAAAAAGGAGAGTGGAATAAAAAGGGGAGTGTAAAAAATAGAGAGCTTATTATTATTCAAGAATAATTCTTACATCCATCAAATCATTAATTGGAAGCCTGTTCTCGTATCATCTGTCCTTGGGATGCCATTTTTCCTTCCAGAAAATCTTTATGCAGAGGCAGATAACGCAAAACCTGCCATTTCAGCTACAACAGCCACTTGGTTTCATCTGGGCCACACAGGCTGTTTGTTTTTCCCCAAGTTCCTGATGTAAAAGCTGGAATCTCTGGAGGGCCTGGATCTGAATGCTGGAGCTCAGCAGGTAGGAGCAGAGTTGGGAGATGCTGCAGTGCTGGGAGCACTCAGAGCACCAGGGGGAATCTGGACTGTAATGGATGGGGAGGTGTCAGGGGTGGGTAACTGTGAGTCCCTGATCCTGGGAATGAGCTTCCCAAGGCAAAGGGATGCCTCTAACACAGCAGAGGGGAAGGCTCTGCAATGGAACACATCCAAGAAACTGTTCCAACCAGGCACCCCCACAAGCCAGCAGCGCCTGCAGGTGACAGCCCTCAATCCCTGGGGCTTGGTGCCTGGCTTTGGGCTGGGCTCTGCACTCCCTCCTTCCTCCTGTCCCTCCTCCCTGCCTGAGGCAGGAGCTGCAGGGGCTCTGGGAACCCTCTCCTCGCTCCTGCCTGCGCACAGCCAGCGGCTGCAGTGGAGCTCCGGCGCCTGTAACTGAGGTACCGTGGGGACTGGGCTGGGGGCTGCCTCTGCCTGGGGCTGGGCTCATCCTGCCTCCCTGCTGCAACTGGGAGCTGAGGGAAAAACTGCAGGAGCTCTGCCAGCAACAGGTCTGTGCGTGTGTGAGAGCTGGAATGCGGATTCCACTGCCTGGAGGTGCCCTGATTTACTGGGGGTGGCACAGCATAGGAATCCTGGTGATGCCAGGCACCTGCCTGCTGGAAACAACCCTCCTTGTGCTGCTGGAGTTGGTCCTGGGGTGGGCAAGGCTGGAATACAGAGCAGTTTGTGCACTCGAGGGGGACAGGGGTGGCAGCAGGAGCCCCTGACCCTCTGGCTTTGGGGTTCCAGAGCTGAGTGACACACAGAGCCCCCACCAGCACTGCTGCTGGGAGGGCCAATCCACCTGGGCTGGGAGCTGGACCATGCTGCAGAGCTCCAGGATTGGGAAAAGAAGAGCCCGGGGCTGTTCATTTTTTTTCTCAGTGACTAAGACAAGTTAATATAATTTTATTTTGCTCTTCTATCAGTGGCAGATAGCTCCAGTAGGAGAAGAGTATCTAGAGCTTGAAGTACCTCGTGTTAGCCTTTAAATCTGAACCACTTCAGAGGCTGCAAAGCATAAAATGCAGTGAGATCAGTTTGGGGTGCTGCTGGAAAAAGGGGGATTGAGTGTAACTCTGAGCAAAGAAGGAGCACTTCCTGAGGCTGGCAGGTAGGTACCTGTAAGATGGCACCTCATCCCAAAAGACTGGACCTGTGCTGCTGGTTTTTTCCAAATGAAAATCCTAGCAAGGAAAACTTACTTCCAGTCCTTGCTGTTTGGACAACTGTGGGTTGCAGTCATTTACTGAACAGAATTGGCTTCAACTGGAGTCAAACCAAGAGGTTTCCGAGGTAACCTCTCAGCATGTCGAATTCCTGATATCAATCAGAGGTACCTATCCATGTTATCCAGGTAAGCCTTAGAATTTGGTGTTAATTAAAATCAAGTCACTGAGGCAGCAGTGAATGGAAATTCAAGAGCAGCAAAAGGATTCAAATCCTTAGAGCAGGTCACAGAGAACAAATCAATGAGTGCTCTAAGTCCCTGTGTGGGTGTGGATGGTGCTGTAAAAGGAAACAGTCAGAAAAGGCAGAAAGGTACAGGGAGAGCTCTTTCTGGACAGGTGACACTGCATTTAAACCTCCTCTGTCACCTTCACAGGCAGCTCTTCTCCTTGCAGCCTGCACAGTTATTTAAGACTGAAGGTGTTGCCTCTGGGCAAATCCAACACTGGGCTGTGTGGAAGTGTTAAGGATCGAACCCCATCGTGCTGCATAGGGAGCTCACTTGTTCTGCCCTTGGGCCAGGCAGGCTGCTCTGCCTAAATTCTAGTGAGGCATAATCCAATATTCCACGTCCCAGGAAGCTGGGTGAGGGGTAAAATGCTGATTATTGTAACAAGCTGTAAGTAATGATGAGCAGGTTGTGGGCTGTTTGCACTCATGCCTCTCATAGAGGGCAGTGAGACTTGTGTGCTAAAAGAGATGGAAACCAAACAATTCTATGGCTCCTGCTCATTTTTCACTCGAAGCAGACACATCACCTGGTGCAAAGAACCCTTGTGATGTGTGCTGTTTGTGGGGGTTGGTTTGGTTTTCTTCTGGTCGTTCACTTGGCAGTGATTACAGGATCCTCTGTGCCCCCCATTTTGGGAGGGTACATAAAGTAGCTGCTGCCAGTGCTGTCTGCTGTAGCTGGTGAATTAGCTGATGGGCTCCTAAAACACTTATTTTGTTTGCCAGTTCTATCCTCCACTGAGACTATTTCATGATTGTCCCACTTTTCAGGGTTTTTTTTCTTACCTCTTTCTACCTGTTCCCCAATTACTCTTCTCAGTTTCAGTGCTCCAAATGACAGGGCTGTCAGGGAGTGACTCATGAGCAGAGGCTGAATTGAAAGGTGCAATTTAGGAAGCTCATGTCCCATTAGTGGGGAATTTAGTGCTGCCAAGAGCCCGGCAGGGATCATTGATTTAGCTTTTCCTATAGACTAAACCCCAGCACTCACACTAAATGCTGCTAGAGCATCTCTCCAGGGAAAAAAGCCTCGACCAGTCCAGATACTTCGTGGGGTCCCTGCCCAGTTTCCAGTGATGGATGGGAAACTGCTACTTGGAGACTGGATCCCGGGAGAATTTCAGTAATTTCCGACTGAAAGCTTTCAAAGTAGGGACTTGCTTCCAAAGTAAGGCAGCTGAAATCTCATTGCTTGCCAGGCTTCTCAAAAATTGGCTGCATAAGTGTGCCTAGGTATGGAAATCTTACTTTAACCTGATTTCGGGAAAGAGTTGGTTGAGATTTTAGTTAAAATTTAAAACAGCCTGTGACACATGAAATAGAAAAAAAATATATTCAGAATCTTAAAGTTGGACTGAGCATGAAGTAAAAAAAAAAGAAATTATAATGACAAGGAATAGGTAAGCAGCCTCTGCTCTAATGAAGCAGGGTGGAAATTATATATATGTATATACATAATATATATATAGAGTCATAACAAATTTGTTGTGAATGTCTCACCTGCCATTTTCATCTCCTGATTTACATTTGTGATTTGGCTTTGGAGTGAAATGTTTTCTATTCCCAGCTTGAGTGGATGACTAATCTGCAACTAAGTCTTGTGTTTATTAGAGTCATCCTGCTGATAGCCTTGTTCTTTATCATTTGAAGTTTGATGTATTTTAAAAAGAAATACCTTGACAAACTATTTTCTTTGGCCCCAGCTCAGATTATACAGATAAATTACTCTGAGGGGAGGATAAGCAGTTTAAACCCATTGAGAGGAGATCTGTGTGCAACTCTGAAATTGGCACAGCTCCGTGGGATTGCCCATTTCAAAATGAGAAATTTGCTTCCCAAGGTGCTCTTATTTTTCTTTATGAAAGTAAATGTCAGTAAGAAAAAAATTATTTGATTGCACCTGGCTATTTTTAGGGTGTGTTTTCTTCCACAGCTCATTTTTCCCAGCTGAAAACCTACTGGGATATTTGGGTTTATTTGGAGATAAACCACTCTGAGGTATGTCATATAAAATATGGTAATATTGATGGATGAAAAAGTTAAATATTTGAAAAGTAAGGCTGCTATCTTAATTGACAAATATCCCCAGGGTCTGTTTGTGGCAGCTCAAGCCCTGCATGAGCCAGACCCAACACCTCCTGCTCCACTCCCTGTCCTGTGCCTGAGGCACAGGAACTGGGAATGGGGGGCTTGGTGTGGCTGCAGCTCCCCTTTGCTCTGAAAGAGAAGGGAAGATGAGCCCAGATTCCCATAGTCTGTGCATGGGGTCCCTGTGGAACAGCATTTTAGTTTTTCAGTCTGTAGCTCTTCTTGGTTCCCTAGGGCAGAGGATGATCCATAAATTTCTCTCTCCCTTATTTCTCAGACACTCACAGACCAATGTCCTTCTGCCATCCTTCAGGGGTTGTATTTTTACTCTGGGACTTTCTGACTTTTCAGCAGACCAGGGATCATTTTCCAAGGTCCCTGGGAAATGTCTGCTGTTGTGCCATTACTGAGCTCAGCACAAGGGAAGAACAAATTTTTAGCACTTAGCATATTAAATATTCTTGATGTACAACAACATGCTCCTGCTGTTCTTCCTGTCTCTGAAGTTTGCTTATTTTTGTTTCAGCCTCAGAGGATTCTGTGAGGGTATTTCACGCATAAAATCAAGATACCAAGATGACAAACCCAGCAGGTTGTGGCACAGGGGTGAAGCAGAGTTGGCTGCCCCAGGGGATTTCTTCCACGTGCCCAACATAAAAATGATTGCATCACTTTGAACTGCTGCTTTCACAATGGAAAACTGACTTTCTATATCCAGAGGAACAAGATTGTCCTGGTCAGGCTGTGAGATGTTACACTCTGTCTATGGAGGCTGTGACTGGGATTCCAGTAGGAATTGAGCCTCATGTGTTGGGAAACCCAGAGTGGGTTGGGGCAGGTTTTCATTCAGGGAGACTCCCAATTTATTCTTTTGCAGATTTTCTCTGCTACATTAAATGAAGAAGAGAGGCCTTGCTCTTATCAAGCTACCACGTAGAAGCAAATTACTGTTATTCATCATCTTATAACAATTAGGTTTTGCATTATTTTTTCCCTTTTCTTAGATGATTTATGTTTCTGTCTTCTGTGCCTTACTCAATTACTCATCACTGCTTGCTTTAGCCAGCAAGGAGCCTGTGAAAACAAAAGGCATTGGCTTAATTTCTCTTTCCAGCAATCCTCCTCCCCCTCAGCTTCAGGATAATAGAAATCCGTGGAGCTTTTCCATTTCTTGTGATTTGCAGTGTTTGTACAGCCACTTCCCTATGATTGCCACAGCCAAAATTTCATTAGTGCAACTGGGATAAGATTCAGCTCCAGTTTTGACTCAAGGCTGTTTACAACTTCTTGTTTACCAGTTATGAACCAAAACTGTTCCAGAGACCATTACTGAAGAGATTAGAAGTTGCTGCTACACAACACAGTGTCAGAAAAAGAGAGAAAACACAAAATATGTATCCAAAATAATTATTATTCCTCCTGCTTTTAGTGTGATAAGGGATAATCCTGTCATGGAATGACCAAGAACTTCTGCCTCAGATCATCAGAGTCCCCTCAAAAAGCCAAATTCCAGCAGGTAAGGAAGGAAAGGCACCTCTGCCTGACCTGCTGGGGACAGCACAGGGACAACTGGGACAGCTGGGCAGGGGACTGGGAATGTGGTGGGAGCCCAAAGCCACCTTCCCCCAGCCACAGCATCTACCTAAAACAAATCCTCTGGGAAGCAAAAGATTATGGAAGAAAATTAGTGGGTAATATTAATAATAATAATATCGTGGGGCAGAGCAGCAAAGGGAGTGACGGTAAGTCTAAGGGAGCAGGAGGAATGCTGGCTTTTAAACAGTGTGAGACAGCATCTCCTGGGATTTTTAAAGCCCAACTCCAGGTCTGGGATTAAATGAACAGCGTAAACTTGTATTGTGAAATACCTGTACTTGCATTCTACCAGCATTCCCCATCTTGAGCCCAGGTTTGGGTGCAAGTGCACCGGTGCTGCTTCCCTGAGGGATCAGGAAATTTGGCATTAAAGCACTTCTCATGAGGCTGGCTCTGAGCTCTGGCTGGGGAAAGCATTGGGCACATCAGACATTTCAATAAGAGACATTTCAATAAGAGACATTTCCAATCACTTTGAAAGCACGTTGAGTAAAAACTAATAAACATAAATAAGCCTTTTCCATAAGGACAGCCCCACAGAATGTACAGCTATTCCTACACTTGTTCAAACCTATAAGCAGCCAGTTTTTGGTGAGAGATTCCAGATTTTTGTCTCCCTAGCTGGCTGTGCAGGCATTTAATAAGTATGTAAAATACAGATCCATTAAAACACTGCACTGGTGCTGATTTCTGAACAGGCACAAGAGACCAGAACATGATGGGTTTTCACTGCTCTGCTTGCTCCAAACCTGAGGCACAGCAGAATAAATAGTGTTTTTTTACTGCACTTACTTCCTAAAAGTAAAGCATTTGCAGAAGCTTTGCTGTTCGTACAAGCTCATCAGGATTCGGATACTTGTGCCTAAATTTAAATTCCATTTCTATTAAGGAATGTGAAGCATCTTAAAAGCACCTGCACTCATACTTCAATTTCATGCCTGCTGCCACAAATTAATTTTGCTGCTCTTTTGTTAGGAACATTCTACCCCCTGCTTCTTTAGGCATCCTCATCTGGGAGACAAAATCTATGTGGAAAAAAGGTTTGGAATGCTGCCTCCAAGTCAAGTTACCTGCTTGGAAATGAACCCAGCTGTCTTGCAGCTCAGCATGTTTCAAACACAGTGTGGTCTTTCTTGATTGCAGACTTGGAGTTATGTAACTTGTGAGCAGGGAATTAAATCAACCAACTGTACACAAAACCATCTCATGTTCATTAAATAGGACTGGGTTTGGATACATGCAGGCAGAAGGTTTGTGCCATATCAGAAAGGTTTAATCCCTGTTTTTCAGTGATGAAATTAGTGACTTTTTAGTGATTGTTGCTCAGCCACCTCACTGCTGCCGGAGTGCACGTGAGCTTTACACTTATTTCAGCACACAGTGTACCCAAAGCAGAAAACAATGCTAATATAGTAATAATAATAATAATATCATCACATTCCTTCAGATCAATTGCAAGCAGACTAAAATGACCTCTTTCCAAATATCTTTTAGGGCGCATTAAAACACAAAGAGGAAAATGGACTCAAACTCTTCGTTGGATTGGCCTCAGGTGCTGAATGATAATGGGACATACAAGTTCCTTTACTGGGAAGGGAATGTCTCCTACGTGGACTTCTACCTCCACCAGCCTTCAGTGGCTGCTGTCTTCATCACCTCCTACCTCCTCATCTTCCTCCTCTGCATGGTGGGCAATGTGGGGGTTTGTTTCATCATCCTGTGGAGCAAGCACATGCACACGGTCACCAACCTGTTCATCCTGAACCTGGCTGTCAGTGACCTGCTGGTGGGGCTCTTCTGCATGCCCACCACCCTCCTGGACAGCATCATTGCAGGTGGGCTGGGGGCCCCTGGGGCAGGGGGGGTGCATGCCAGAGGGGCTCTGTGGCCATTCTGAGTCACTGCCATCAGAGGTGAGCTGAGTGGGAGGTGTCCCTGGCCATGGTTGGAACTCCGTGATCTTTAGGAGTTCCCTTCCAACCCAAACCACTCCATGAGTCTGTAATCTACTCAGGAAATGGAAGATGAGAGCAAATGACTTTAAGCAGAGTCCTGCAGTGAGATGGCAGCGATTCCAACTGGCTGTTTCCTTCCAGGATGGCCTTTTGGGAGCCTGGTGTGCAAGATGAGTGGGATGGTCCAAGGAATTTCCGTTTCTTCCTCTGTCTTCACTCTGGTTGCTATTGCCATGGACAGGTAAGATGCTGCAGAGTCTGTAACCATCACTCTCATCTCCCCTGGCCCCTGACCACACTGAGCCCATTCATTAACCCTGCCAACACCACAATAAATCAGATGCACTTTGCTCCTAAGGCTGGTAAGAAAAATAAAATGTGGCCAGGTATAAAGAGCAATTTGTTCTTCCATCAGTATCTCTTAAAGATGGTGGAACTGTGCTATCCTAGCCTGCTTGGAATTGGTTTGTTCCTCAGCCATGAAGCTGGATAGCAGAGGTGTTAATACCTGCCTTGATGAAGTGGAGCAGCACAGGCAGCAACTGACAGGAAGGATGAAGAGATGATTCCATCTCTGCTCTTTGAAAAAGAGGCAGCTTAAAAATGTGTGTGCATCCTTGCCTGGGTAACGAAGCATTCCTTAAATGGCAGGTTCCGGTGCATCGTGCATCCATTCAAGCAGAAGCTGACTGTCCCCACGGCTGTGGCCATCATCGTGGCCATCTGGCTCCTGGCCGTGGCCATCATGTGTCCCTCGGCAGTGCTGCTGCAGGTGCGGGAGGAGAAGCATTTCCGCGTGCTCCTGGGCCCGGGCAATGCCAGCCGCCCAGTGTTCTGGTGCCGGGAGGAGTGGCCTGACCCGGGAATGAGGAGGATCTACACGACTGTGCTCTTTGCCAACATCTACCTGGCTCCCCTGGCGCTCATCGTGGTCATGTACGCCAGGATCAGCGTTTCCCTCTCCCACACAGCCACGCCTGGGGCGGGGAAGCGCGGCCAGGAGCAGCGGCACAGCGTGTGGAAGAGGAAACAAAAAGTCATCAAAATGCTCATCCTTGTGACTCTGCTCTTCACCCTGTCCTGGCTTCCCCTGTGGACCCTCATGCTGCTCTCGGACTATGCCAGCCTTTCTGACCTGCAGCTACAGCTCATCAACATCTACATTTATCCCTTTGCTCACTGGCTGGCCTTCTCCAACAGCAGCATCAACCCCATCATCTACGGCTTCTGCAACGAAAACTTCCGCCGTGGCTTCCAGGCTGTCTTCCAGCTCCAGCTCTGCTCCAGGGCGGGCTGTTCCCAGCCAGCCCCAAGCAATTCCATCCTGCCAGCTGCCCACTGCCAGGCACCCCGGGATCCAGCTCCTCAAACAGCTCCAGAGGAGGGCAAGCCAGCTAGACAAGAAAATTGGGTGAATAACCAGCAGGATTTGATCATGGAGCACCCCCAAGAGCCCTGCAACAATGGCATCAAGTGAAATACGCTGTGACTCTTTGCATCTCTCAGAGCAGCTGAAACAGGGCTGCTTAAACCATATTTGTGGTCACATAGACTGAAATAATGCAGACACAGCCTGGAACCCACCACTCCCTGGATTTTCTTGTGGTTGTGCTTCTTCCCGGACCTTGCGAATGCCAGCTGGGTCCTGCTCACATGACAAAAATTAAACATTTTCCATCATGGTCCACTTATATTCCCTTCTGTCGCTGTTATTTCTGTCATATCTGTTATTGTTGCAGATAGAGGAACAAATAGAAATGGAAATTTGAGGAATAAAGGATAAAAAATGGGCTTGGTGGTATGGTTTTTTTTTTGGGGGGGAGCTCAATTTGGGGTTGAGGGGGACAAAAGTTTTCCCTGTCTCTCTATTGCTTCTTGACTCGTTATCACAAAACGTTCATTTGACCTAGGAGGAACATTTCTCCCACGGGCAAACACCTTGTCTCACTCCAAACGCAGTTCAGGAACCACGGAGGTAGTGCGTGGCTCTGGGACGAGAGACAGGAAAGCGGAATTTTGACGGGATTTGGGACACGGAANTGGGGCCTCGCGCGCTCCGCCCCGAGCCCTCCGCACGCGCCCGGGGGCGGGGCTCGCCTCCCGCTGTCCAATCAGCGTCGCGATCGCCTCACGGCACCCGCCAATCCCGAGCCGGCCGAGGGTATATAAGAGCCGCGGTGGGACGTCTGAATTTTCTGGTTGGGCGCTGCTCCGTCTTGCTTCAGTGAGGTAAAAATACAGTTTAATATATCTGTTTGTGATGTTTGGAATTTGGAGTGATGTTTCAGTGTGTGGTGTGCTGCGGGACAGGTACTCGGTGACCCCAAGTAAAGTCATGGCAAGGATGGGAGTCTGTTGATCTCTGAGTTTGTCTTGGCATCCCAGAGCCTCTCTCCGTGCAGATTATGACGAGAATCTTTTCTAAATCGGTTGTTTAGTGATACTTTTAATATTGAATTAATGCATTTTTCTCATTTCGTGTCTTTTAAGCCTTAGGTGGCAATTCCCATGGGGCTGGTGGAGTGCTGAGGGTTTCTGTGGAGGCTGGGAGAGACAATTGCCTGGCAAAGCTCTTCTATAAAACTTAGCTATATGAAATCATTGAGTTGCTACGATAAAAACAGGACTCCCAGTAGAGAACTGGGGTGTGTTGAACAGGGAGTGGGAAGCATGCCGGTTTCTTTGCCTTAATTCCTCCAACCATTAATTTCTGTTTGTTTGCAGCAGTGACTTCATTAACTAGAGCTGCATCACTGATCATATCCAAGCTGTTCTTTAGGACTCAGAGCACAACAGAGAGCAGAACCTGGGTTCAAGTGGATTGAAACAATGCCAGGAAAACATAAATCTCTCAGAAAATAGCATAAAGTAATATAAATGTCTTTATTTCAGTCAGGTGCCTGCCACTATAGTGGGTGAATATGCATCTGTACTTACTGAGACAACACACAGGTGATGCACTGGCACTCCTGGGTTAATGTTAATTGTTGCCAGGTGGTTTCCATTGGGTTCAGTTGCAGTGGATCTGTACTGGAAAGCTGGAGCCCTGAAGCACGAGAAGCTTCTGAACTAGACAGATATTTCAGGTTCCCACAGAAGCCTGCTGGGCTGTGGTTCTGGGGCAGGAGCATCAGAAATTTGGTGTATTTAGTGCCACCTTGAGAGTTATTTCCTTTGAAGCTCCCAAGATCAGCCTGAAATTAGGGATCATGCCCCACTTGTGACCCATGGAGGAGGACAAATGGTGTAGTTGTGTGTTTTTCCTGCTCTCCCTCACTTTTTGCTGACACAGACCAAGCTTTCAAATCCCAGGAGCACAGGCTCTGCAGTGTTTTACAATAACAGGAATGGATTATCCTGTTCAGGAATGCCCATGAGGCACGGGTTAGATGGGACAGCCCTTCCTGCTGTGTATTCTCCTCCCTGGGAAGAGGAAAACCCACTTGGCTTTCCCATGCAGGGCTGCCCAAGGCTGAGAGTTGCAATCCCTGGAGCATCCTCAGGCACCTGTTGGTCATGGGATGAGGGACAGCATCAAGCAAGCCCTGCCTTAGCCTCAGATTTTTGTCAACATTTAAAATGTTAAGAAATTGCTCTGGTCCACAAGTTCTAAGGATGGCAGATCAGTTCTGCTCACAAAATGAATTATTTATTAAGCAGACAGGAGATAACATGTGAATAAAAATTTGTAATGTCAAGAAATAACAGAGTTATATCCAGTTAAATCCAGAGTGTTGATGGTAGCTGGGGACAGTCCAAACAAGTCATTATACTTGTGTTGTCACCAGTCTGTGTAGATCAGGATGTTCCCCACTCACTGGATCTCAAATCATAGGAAAGATGAGATGCAAATTAGGATTGAAGGAAAGTTCTGGGAGTTAATTTTTCAGTTGCAGTGATTGGAAGAGTTCAACAGATGGGTCAGTGACTCCCTTCACTTCCATTCATGCTTCTCAGTTCAGCATTCTCATTTGGGGAAATTCAGCATTTCACATATCCCTGGCTTAACATATCAAATATTAGACCCAGAAAACATGCATGTACTTTAAACTAGTCTGGTTTCCTCAAAGGTGTGTCCCTTATTACTCCAGTCAGGAATTTCATACCTTGCCCTGGGGAGGTGAGGAAGAGGTGCACAAAACTGATTCGACAACCATATGAAAATTCAGGTTTCATTCAGGGAGGAATCCTTCCCTTCCTCTTGTCCAGGGTGCCCTAATTTACTGTTCAGCTCCCCTCATGCTGTGCTGGGTGTGGGTTTGGGTCATACCTGGCCACAGGATGCTGTGGCAGTGGGAAAGTCAGCAGGTTTAGCTGCTGTGATATCCCAGCCCTGAAGATTTTTTTGTCACTGTTTGTTTCTGCAGAGAGGAGGAGCATCCCTGCTTGGCTGGTGTTTCCCTGCAAGCAGAAGAGCCCAGGCCTGAGGCTGTTCAGTGTTTTTGTGACCCACTGTTGGTGTCCCCTGCCCTGGGCACAGCCACCACAGCTGCACACAGCCAGGAGTGTCCAGCTGAGGCATCCAGGAGGGTGCAGCTCCTGTTTTCAAGGAGGTAAGAGGTGGGGGTGAAGGATCTGGAAGGGATGTTTTCCAGGCAGGGAAAGAGAGGTGTCAGGGAGAATTTCAGCTCCCAGCAGCTGTGTCAGTGCTGGGTGGACTGGGGCTGGTGGGAGCACAGGGAGCTCTGGGGCTCTAAACAGTTGAAATGAGCAAAGAAATGAACACTGGAGGACTGGACAAAACAAATGGTGGAGTTTCAAGGAGAACCAGGGAACTGAAATTTGACTTTTGGCGTCGCTACATCTGGTTGTATCTCTAGGTATGAAATTGGGACTTGAACATGCTCACAGTGCGTTGTGAGTCGAGTTCAAGGCAGCTACTTGTGGGCTGAAAAAAGAACATCAGGAGGCTGGAAACAACTCCCAGAAATTTATAAAAGAAATGGGATGGACTTCTCCCCACGTGTCTGAAAAATTAGTTTGGCTTTATTTTATAAATTGCAAACTGAAGTGCTTGTAAAGGTGTTGGCATTTGCTTTAATGCATTTTTGGTGAGGTTTTGATTCGGTGCTGTTGTTGGAGCTGCTGTTGGCTGAACAGGTGCCCCCTAATTCACCTGTAAGGACATGGCTGGGTTCAGTGCTTCTCACAGCTTGTACAGTAGATAGAATTCCAGTGGTACCTCATAGATGGATGGCTTGTGGTGTTCCCTAAAGGAGCATTTCAGTGACAGTTCTCCTCCCCTGTGAGCTGGTGTGAGAAGCAAAGGGATTGCAGCAGCAGGTTTGTAATTATGTTCCTGTAGCACAGTCGTTCCTCCCTGGCAGGTTACCGGGTTTGGGGCATTGGCTGACAGTGGCAAAGCACTGACAGGGTCTTAGCTGTGCAGGGAACAAAATACTTCATTGGAAATCTAGTCTGGGGATGTTGTGGCTTCAGAAAGAGCTCTGTGACCCTTTCCATGCCCTGTGCTGGCAGGGCACAGCAGGCTCTGGGGCTCAAGTAGATCCATTTTTCTTCTGAAGGGGCAGTGAACTGATACAAGGTGCACTGAACAGAGGAAGTTGGATGTGAAGATTTGGGTCAGTCTGGGGAGTTCTCGAGCCTGAAGAATCGTGGCAAGTGTAGCAGTAAAAGCTCCAAATTAGAAATAAACAAAAGATGGACCAGTTCTCAACAAACTTAACTTTCAAAATTATTTTTCAAGATTAAATAAGATTGAAATTAGCTTGGCAGGAAAGCCCCTGTGAGGCAGAGTACAATGAAAATACCTGTGAGCAAAAACACACTAAGGAATTCCTGCTGCTTCTGATACCCTGGTCTTCTCAGGTTTTGTATGGAATTGAAAGGCAATTTCCTTGCCTCTGGTGAGCTGCAGCCACATCCCCCTTGAAGAAGAAAATGTGGAGGGAGTGACAAGCAGGAAGATGGCTTTTAGCCCACCACAATTGCTGCAAAAGAAGGAAGAGGAAGCCTGGAACTGGATGCCCCAGGCCCCTGCCAAGCACAGGGGTTGCTGCCTGGTGTTTTTTCTCCGCAATGTTTGTCCTGTACTGTCTGTTCAGGGCTGTTCCTCACTGTTCCTTCCCAAATAATGCTGGAGGAAGAGGCCAAAACTCCCACTGTGGCTTTGGAGGATTTGTCTGCAGTGACTTGCTGGTGGTGGAGCAAGGACATGTTGCTGCAAAAGGAGCACAGGATGAATCTTCTCCAGTCAGCAAGCACTGTCCCCAGATGTCACACCCTGCTGCTGTCACTTGGTAAGATTGTATTCCCCCAAGCCCAGGTGCTGTTTTGGTGGTCCTGTATGCTGCTCTTTGCTTTGGAGCTTTGTGTTTCAGCTCACTCAAGTCCATTTCACTGTTGAGTGCCTGTGATTTCTGTCTGTAATAAACACACTGGTCAGTTTCTCCAAACTAGTTCCCTCCTTGAACTGATGGATCACAGGACTGTGACCCCGTGATCTCTTATCCTGGAGCACTTCTATGCTGCTCTCAGGAGAGGATGGTTCTGAGCTCTGTAAACAAAGGACAAAAGTAATCCAGCATCCTGGATGTCTCTAATCTAAAGTCCAGTGCCAAAGGATAACTCACAAGTGGGGTCTGGGATGATGATGGTTCTGTTAAAATCAGGCAAATAATACAATAAGAAAAATTAGCATCCTTTTTATGTCTGAAAGGTTTGAATAAAAATCCTGGAGAAGGGCACTTATATATTTAATATGGCTGTCACCTCTCCTTTTTTTTAAATGAAAAGCTCTTTAATAAGCAATGAGAACAAATATGTGAAAGCCAGGAGCTTTTGACTTGCACAGTGGACTTAATTTTCCTTTTCTTCTCTTTTTCAGGACAGGAAAAATCATTTAATTTGACCAGCTGTGCCAAAACCTTTGTTTTCAGTTGGGTTTGAGCAGCAAAACTCAAGAGCCTCCAGCCCTGATGGCCTGCCCTGGAGGACACCTGGTCCTGCAAGTGCTGTGGGGTAAGTCAGAGGGACACATTTCCCTTCTCCTGTCTCTTGGGATTAACTCACTAGGAAATGTAAGCACAGCTCTACTGTTTACTGGGATCTGGTTAAAACTCCCTTTATCCTTGGATTCAGGGATGTAGGGTCCAAGAGATTGTGTTGACCTGTGGATTCCAGGGACACCAAAAACTGGAGGATGTGTGGTGCCAGAGCTGTGTCACATCAGATTGTGTTTCCCTCTGAGGACAGAGTCTCTGAGATACCCATGCCAGTAATTTTTACAGAGGAAAAATTATTAGCAATTACTTTTGATCCATGGGGAATTTTCTTTGGAATTATCAACCAGAGAGTGTATCAATGGAGAGCAGTTCTTTTGGCACTTTTTTCTGGTTTGTCCTTTCCTTTCTGGTTTAAATTAGTTTTGTGTGCTCCTGTTAGGGAAACAACACGTCTTTTTCTTGAAATGTGGGGTGATTTTATTTGTTTTAGGGTTTTTTCCCCCCCAGCTGATTCAGCCCTTCCATGAAGGGCATGTGTTGCTCTACATGCTTTGCTTATGGGTCAGAGAAGGAAGTGAAAGGACATTTTATTATCTTATATTTTTCCAAACATAAGCGGGATGTTGTCTTGCCACTCCCCAAACCACTCCAGGCACATGAGAGTAGCTCAGAGCTGGAAGAGTTCTCTGAGAAATTGCAATATTTGAGAGATTTGAATATTAATAACAATTCTGCTGTCTCTTGGTTGCAAAGATTCAGTCCCACATTCCCAGAGAGATGAGGAAAAAAGGAATTTCTCTTATTCATGGAAGATCTTAAGTTGTTCCTTGTGTAGTCTTTTAATTCTGCTTTATGACTTACTGTCAATATCTTTCTAGCAAGAGTTGATATAAATTTAGATATATTGGGTGGTAAAACCTGAGATAATCTCCAGGTTAGAGAATAAATATTCTGAGAAAAAATTGAGGTAAATCAGTAGTGGACAGGTAGGGAAAATCTTGGTGAAATTTGTGATAATCTCTAGCAGAGCAAATGAAAATTTTGAGTTAAGAGTTAGGGTAATCAGTAGCATGCATTAGGGAAATGATTGTGGCTAAAAACTGAAATAACCTCCAGGGTAGAGAAGGAACATTTTGAGGTAAACAGACAGAATCAGTAGTGGATAGGCACAGAAAATTTTAGGGGTAAAATTGAGGTAATGTGTAGGAGAGAGAAAACAACATTTTGAGGTAAATATGAGGAAAAAAGTACTAGACAGGCAGGGAAAATTTCAGGGGGAAATCCTGAGGTCATCTGTAGTGGATAGAATGAATATTTGGGATAGGGGAGAGGTAATTGATGTTAAAATAGAAGTAATCTATAGGGACAAAAGGAATGTTTTGAAGCTCAAATGTGAGTTAACCGGTAGGAGGCTTTGAAGCTTTTTATGGCAACAGTGCATTTCTTCCTTTGGATTATTCACTCTGTAGGATTTGGAGTTTATGGGGTTTTGGCTCCTTCTGGAACCTGCT
>VXBI01007256.1:0-48155 GCA_013397375.1 Toxostoma redivivum
CTGTCTCTTAAACCAAGACATCCGTCTTCACCTTGTCTACCTCAGAAACTGACTATCTAACATAAGGCTTCCAATGAAACACTGTACACGTTAATATTCAGCATTATTTTTTGATTTCTGGTTTATTGTGAACACCTAATACGACAGGCTGACAAATCAAGACTCTTAATGCTGTACTTGGCCAGCCTGCCAGATGAATATAAAACCCCAATAGCTGTGCTTTTCAAACACCTGGCAGAGTGTCCCACAATGTGCATGCAGGATACTGTCCCAACCAGCCTGGGCTGGCCTGTTTGGAGTGAAGTCCCCATGTGGAACTGTCAGACCATACATACCATACCAGGGGTTCTACCATCCAGCTTCCACCCCGAGAGATTCTGCCACAATTCAGGAGAACTGTGAGTAAACTCAGAAGGTCTTGTGCAGATTAAAGAGCCCTTTATACATAATCACATATCAACTATAATTGCATTTAAATATGTTAAACTTTCGTAACGCATTTTGTAACATTAGACTACATGATAGATGGTCCAATCTGCAGTTTGGTTGAAATCTGGTTACAAAATTCTTATCCTACCAAGAAACCTTTGCAAACAGAGGAAACCCAAACACACACCTTCATGATGTTCTTAATGTTTTCTAACACAATCTTTGTTAATCTTTGTTGAAAGAAGTATAGAAGTTATGAGCATCAGCAACCCTCCAAGTTTCACTTTGTTAGACATTACAAGAAGAAAAAGATTCAATGCTTTAAAGAAAAAAAATATTGAAGTCAGTGAAAATACCTTGTTAGTATCTATAGGAACACTGAGAGGAAAGAAATTAAGATACTATCTTATGTTTTCATACTAATAATGCTCCAGCTTAGAAAGGAAATAATAAAAGATACGACAGCCAAATAAAGTGCTTATGCTGGAGTGCAGTTTCAGAAGACTGAGGTGGCTGAAGGATGACATGAGTCTCCGAAGAAACTGCACTACCAGCAACTCCAACAGATTCTAGATAAATACGCTGCAATGTAAGCTTCATTTATTTTTCCATTTTATTTAAATGAAATCCACAGTGATCCACAGCTGTGGTCCGAACTTCTTTTACAGGACTAACTCTTCTACTGCATTCTCACTGTTTCCCAAAAACAAATCAAATCTAGCATCACCTCTTACTGCTTCAGTGGCTGCTTCATCAGACCCGCTGGGCTTCGCATCCAGGAATATCTGAGCTGTACAATTACCAACAGCATTAATTCTCCAGTCTTTTATCTTTTCAACAAAGGCAATTCCCAGATGTATTCTTCTTACTAATACTACTAGTAGTCACTCTGTTTCCATCTAGGACGACAGCTCATCAAATCTCAAGTATAACTGCAGTCTGAGTTTAGCTCTTCAAGCAAAACATCAGAACCCTCTAGATTTGTTATTATCTCCATCACATTTTCACAAATTCTTGAAAAACCCCGAAGTTAATCTATTTTGAGAAATAATCTACAGTACTGTCTAGATTTCTCCACAGTGCCTGAACACGAGAGTATCTGAATGGCAATGATGCACTAATACAGATGGTACCACAAGTTAGGAACTCCTGTAGGCCCGTGCAAGAAATTTTAACTAAGCATTGTGTGGTGTGCCCATAGCACAGTCACAACATACTACTGCCCACATCAGCCACCTTATTTCAGACCATCACCAAAATCCAAAATACTAACACATTATGAAAGCCACTATAACAATTTCAAATATTCATGTATCCAGCACAAAGCTGGCAGCAATACAAACGAATGTCTCTACACTGTATTATGTATTGTGACAGTAACAATAAAATTTTCAACTAAATACAGCTTCTGACATAGCATTAGTTACAAATAGCATGTCCTGTAAAAGAGAGTCTGCACAGAATGCAAAAACTTGCCTTCAGTGAACACTATTAGGTCACTAAGTGAAGTATCAAGGTAAATACTAAAATAAAAATAATTTGTTGATGCGGATTTCTTCACAAACATATCCTAGGTCTGAGTGATGTTTTGAGAACCCATGTATTTATCTAGTAACATGAAAATATTAAAAATTATATATATATAAACACATACTTACTTTAAACAAAAATCAGAACGAAGTTATCATTCCTACACAAGGTGATAACTTAGAGCATGTTTTAAAGACGGGGGTTTCCATCAGGAAATAGTAGCTTATATTTTTTCAAATACCAAAGCCAAAACTCTATTAGATACTCCCAAGATTAGAATCAAGCAAAAGCAGTTTAAACACATTATAGACTTCCAACACCAGAGATTAATGACCACACGTTCTAAAAGTACTTCCTGAGACAAGCAACTACAAATACGAAGACATTTTAATGCAAATACACAAGTAAATATTTAACATATATCATGTATGAAGTTGTGTAACTTTCAAAACAGTGGACGTAAATAGCTGTTAAACTGGCCTATATAAGTAACCTACGTGTATTTCATTATTCTATGAAGAAAATGACACATATTATAATCAAGTATAGCTTCATGTGACCATTACTTCTCCTATTATTTAACTATTATGAAATTTAAACTGGATAAATACTTTTTTATGTGTGTTTGTATGTTCAGATAGCACAAAAGAAAGTGGAGAAAGAAACACTTGTTAGAGCAACACAACATTCTATCAGAGTACAAACTGAAGAGCTGTTCTCACTGAACAGAAAATTTTTATGGTTTTATTCCCAAATTCAGGATGCAAGCTGTCCTTGTGGTACATACAATTAGGAAAGTGATTCCCTGTTTTTTCTAGTTTCACAGTTCCATTATCAAACACACAAATAGAGAGAGCTAGTATTTTTTCACAAGAACAGACTTTTAGGGACTTTTTTAGGGACTTTTTCAGACTTTTAGGGACTTCATTACTTTTTTCAGAAGAAACCTGACTTGGGGGTTTTGTATGCAAAGAGTAAATTCTTTAATTTTGTGCCTGCTAAGCATTACACTGAAGTTATTTTCACAACAATAATACCCCAAATTTATCCCATCAAGAACTCCCAGTTCTTTGACTTTCTCTCAAACCATTATAAATAACACAGCTCACTATATTATCACAGATGGTAATAGCCACTTACCTTGTCTTGTCTATTTGTCAAAATAAATTTATCCTACAAAGGCATAATCTGGCAAAATACCACAACACATGAATGGTCACAGAGCACATGCTTACAATTACACACTTATTCAGAACACTTTGCTAAACTGCAATTTGGTTCATCTGCAAAGACTTGTGTACTCCTTTCCAACTGTAAATACTTATCTTGCACATTTTTGAAATTTAGGAATATTACATACTTTTCAAACTGCAATAATAAGAAAAAATACTCTTTGAACTTCGAAATAATTTTTAAAAGAAATTTGTAACACCTCTTATTTTAAATACTATTTTTTTTAAATTATTGAAAATATTAAAAATTTGTAACACCTCAATAATTACGTATTTCACTATAAGTATGCCAACAGAAATGCTGCTTATGGATATTAATCAAACACCACTGACAAAAAAACAAGTCAGCTGTTTCTAGAATGAGGTGTAAAAGTCCAGACTACATACAGTCAAAGTACCATCTCTTAATTATTGGAAAACAGCCCTTTCCCCCCATCCTATTATTAATCCATACTCTTTGCCACATTCTGGCAGTGCTTGGACAAGAAGGGCCAATAGGTTCCCATAGCAAGCCTGATAATTAGAAGAATATTATACAGCAGCACACTAATTGTAGATCTAAATCTCATGAAAACAGCAGCCTAGAAATAGCTTTTCTAGATTTTGGCAATTGCTATAGCCACCATGGTAAACATTTCCACAATACTTCTTTCAGTGTCATTCAACAGTTACTAAAAAAAAACCCCAGAACCACAGAACACAGACTAAAAATACAGAATTTACTGGTTACTAATCCTTGTAGTTTCTTCAATTTACTGAATCTACAAACATTTATTAAGAACTTATTGTCATGTTATTTTTTTACCTCACATAGCTATCTGTAATTTCACCATTACTTTCTGCACAGATTTGGCAACTTTAACAGTTGCACTTTTCTGTCTTCATCACAAACCAGTCTTTTCCTGCAATTAAATTTATTTACAATTTCTCTGTCAAACTTTATTCCACATTCTGACCACAAATCAAAGTACATGTACTAGTTTACATGTCCTTATTTATGTGATAAATCAAACAAAAATATATAATCAATTAATTGTTGAACATTCTACCAGAGACATCAAATATTCACAAAAAAATCAAGAATGGAATTAGACACCTGAACAAGAGGATCCTGCTGAGATTTGCACACTAGGAACATAAATTCTTTAAGGTCCAAGTTGAGAGGAAAGAGCCTCCTTGGGGGCAAGTACCTTCTTTGTCTCAAAATCTTCCCAGAAATCAGTTGGTAAAAATGAATGCAATTGGACCTTTACAAAACACTCAACCTAAAAATATCTGTATGCTTTGAATAAATACAAACCTACCCACACGGAAAGTAAGATAATAGTAGTAATGACTAATTTTACATTTTTTAATCACCTAACAATATGCAGCTATATGGTTTAAAGTATCCCAGTGCATTTTGAGAATGCAGTCAAGTGCAAATTTAGAAATAGTGATAAACAAATAACACTGATTTAGCTGTCTAAAGTTGTAGCGGTTACACATCTATACCAGTAAAACCAACAGTGCTGCGAGCATTTCCGTGCATGGAAATGATCTGCCTGTATCACGAAACTGTTAAAAAAGTGCCCAAAACAACTCCTGTCCATGCCAATTTGCATTCTTTCAAGCAATTTGAAGGCACCATTTAGAGAGCCATCTTTGGTAAGGGGACCACTCCCAGAAGTAACTTTGGATATAACTACCCTGTTTTGGGGCTAGGACTATGGACATGAGCTATCTTATGTCAATTAGCCTCAGACACACTTAATTCACTAATACAGATATAGCCAGAGAATCACTGCATGCTACACAGATGGCCTCTAGCTTAACACTAATTCTGATAAAGCATGAGGAAAGCAGAATGACAGATGAAGTGTCACTCCTTCAGAAAACATTTTGGAATAACTGACACAATAATCATGAAGAATTTGTAAGCATTTTCCTTTTGCTTTTTATAACTGTAATGTAAGGCCGTTAGAATGTACACAAAGATAAAAGAAAGACAACAAATGGGCCTGATGAATACAGATAAAGCCCAAGGATCAGACTTCCTGTTGGAAAATATCCATCTCAGTCACTGAAGATAATCATTGCAAATTGCTTTAAAGGCAGAAGGAAGAGAATTTTGGAGTATTAGAATGAAAAAAAATAAACCAACAGCTCTACTTTTAACAAATTACAAGTCTAACAAATTACTGAACAAGAATGCTGTTGTGAAATACATAATAAAACCCTCAAACTCTAATCTTACATAAAACAGATACAGATGCTAAAAATGTGTTGAGCATATTGGAAGAGAAATTTTTCTTTTGGTAGGAAGGCTAAAAAAAAAACCTCAGTATCAACTGTATTCAGGTATTAAGTATCAGAAAATGCCTGGAATATGCACAGTCCCTGCTGGTGGTCTGGGGTTTAGAGGAGATAAAACCTGATCCTCCACTGTGGATTAACCAGCCTTTTCAAATACTGCATAAAACCAGTAAGGCTTATTGTATTTCTAGTGTTTTGAATGGAAATAACTTCTGGGAAGATAAATGTCCTGTAATTAACATACTGTGTACCTTTTCAAGAGACAGAGGGTAGGGACTTGTAAGACTGAAGAAAATTAATTATGGAAAGCAACAAAGTCACATGGTATCTGTATTAAGCAATATATTGGCAAGTATTTTCATACAATTCATACAAAATGTTTCACAAACATTTTCATAAATAATCATCCAGATGTTATCCTTTCTTACCTCAGCGCCTTGTACACTGTACATAAATTTGAATAGTTCTAAAAGCTACCATCAGGTTGGCTTTGAGCAACTTCATTTTGTAAAGTATGTCCCTGACCATGGCAAGTGGGGTATGTGTGTAGGGTGTGTGTGCCATGGTATATGGTCTTTAAACTCAAAGCATCCTATGATTCTGCATTATTACAGCATATAATGACTGGATTTGCAATTTATATTTCCTTTACACTTCCTTTTGACTTCTACAGTGTATAATATCTCGTTAAAACAACCAGATTTTTGAAAACCTAGCTATAAATTAAAAACTGTGTACTTCTACAAAAAAAAGACACTTTACTTAAGTTTCCAGCTAAAACCAGAATATGATGCTAATCCCTTTCTTTAAGTACTCAATATTCCAAAACCAGGCTACCTCAGTGTCACATAAGCTCTGGGCAGGCTTTTAAAATTCTTTTTCAGACCAGTGCAATTTTCTACCAAGAGGCAGAGCTCATGTCTACAAAAGAGCAAACCTTCTCAGAAATAAATTTCCAACAAGAAACTAAAAATAAATCTTCAGTATTTTCTGCTCACATGTAACAGCCATGCTTTGCAACAGATGGGGAAAAGAATAAATCCTTAAGTAGCACAGAAAGCATTAAGCCAGTGACAACATCCAATCCCCGAGAAAGGCGGTGACATTAAGGAACAAACCACATAAAACACCTTCTTTAAGAACTACCTTAAGATGATCAGTGAGCAGTTAAGTTTTTAATTGTTAGCTACTGTTTTATGAAGTTATCTAATGTTTGAAATAAACTGGCTGATACTGTACTGTCACCAACAATGTACTTACAAGATTCCTCAAGTTAGCAGGCTGTAGAGGGAGCAGTACCTGCCAGCTGATGAGGTACAATGGTAATCCAGGACACACTGAACTGCTGATGTCAGATTCCAAAGTAGTTTAACGGCCATTTCTCCTAACAGTCTGAAATCCATGTCTTACACAAGCTGAGCTGCACTGAGCTTGACCAATATAAATATGGAACAGAGCCCATACCCAGTTTTTGTATAATTTGTGCAAGTTGCCCTCTGTCTTCACTACCAAATATATAACTGAGCTTGTCTGGTAGTTTGGAGGGTGTTGTTTTATTTGTTGTTTGGGTTTTGTTTTTTTTTAATGGACCAGAGGCTCTAATTCATGCCCCAAGTAACCTAAACATTTCTTCTGATAGCTTCCTTTCGGGAAGATATGAAAAGAAGTACTAAATATTTTTAAGAGTTTTAAGCTCCTGGGAACAGGGGAATACTAGATGAATTACAACAAACTTATGCAAGATAGACAAGCAACTAACTACATTTCTGGGCAACTAGTTTTTATAACACATATATGATTTAAAAACAACATACTGTAGCCACAACAGAAAAGAGACTGCTTTTAAAAAGAAAATATAAATACCTTTAGAACTGTGTGTACCAAGTTGCATTCTATCAACATAATCTCACAAGTATTTTGTCATGCTACAGGAAGACATAAAAACAATCTGAAAAGATGAAAAAATTGAAGAAAGGGATTCGAGACTATAAAAATCAGTGAGATATCATGGAAGGAGGACACTGGTTTAGGAGCTAAAGTAGAGACTGGGAGAACTCTATACTTTCTCTTTAATGCACAAGACTTACAACAAGGGAGAAAGAACATCCAGAAAACAAATCAAAACTAAATTTCCCAAAGTTAGAAAATAAATTTTAAAAATTTAGCAAATCAGATCCTACATTAGAATAAAGCACATGCCAGCCAAAGAGCAGTGGACAAGGAAGGCTTTGGGAAGAAGCTGCTGGCAGCACGCTCAGTGGAAGGGAAGCCACACTGGCTGTATGGTTGACTGCAATGTGCCTGCAGTAGCTGACCCCATCAGAAAGCATAGACAGAACTTTTCTGTATGGTACAGATTAAGAGGAGATGAAGGAGAAATGAAACAACATTTACCTTCAAGGGAAAAAGGGCAAGATTATAAATTGTAACAGACGATGTAGAGGAGGCTGGAGAAAAAGCCTGCTAATTTCCCTCCCAGCTGCTTTAAGTTACTATAATGGCATAACAGAATAGTCAGGTGAAGGTGAACACCATATTCCTGGCTTCCTTCCCCAGCCCTGTTAATGACTGCTCTCTAAACATTAAGATCTAGCTCCATTTCAGTATGAAAACTGCGAAGAGAAGGAAAAGAAAATAAAAACAATAAACCAGTAGTAATACCAAAACCATGCTTTGCCATAGGCCAGCCAATTTTGTATAGGTGATTCTGCTTTGAAGTGGCATCCTGTAAAAGTGGACAATGATATGAAGCAATATACACAGGCCCTAAAAGAACTAGATACTGCTCAACTGGAGTAGTATATTGGATGTAAATCTACATGATAAAAATGTCTCATCAAAAGAACCTCCCAATCTTTTTGGATTTGGAAAGCTACTAAAAAGATTGATGGCAAAAACTGAAGCTTACAATAATTTCAAGTAGCTTTAATCAAATCTCATGCCCTTCTAGACTACCAAATTTTGTAAAATCAAACGCATACAGCTTTACAAGTACCTTTTCAGTAGCAGTATCCTTGTAAGCAGTTGCGCACCTTTCCCAGGATTTCTGCTCAATCCTGCTGAATCTCCCCAGCAGTGTCTTCTGCCACATGGTGTCATAAGAATTTATACACTGAACATGATCAAGCTAAGAAACTTCTCAGTTGTTTAAAATAATTACTAGGGAGCAATAGCACACCTGACAGGATATTCCCTCTATACTTCCTCCTGCCCCAGAAAAGGTGGGAGGAGGGCAAAAGGATTGTTGGAAACCTTTCTTCAGCTTCCTGTCTATGATTACAAGCTTGTACTATCCTTGAGATGTTTTTTAAGTAGAATAACTGAAAAGTTTGAAGACGATGAAAAGATATCCTATCATCTCAGGTTTGCAACTGCTGACCAAAATTGCGAATTATAAAAGACAACTTCAGTAACTTCATGATGCAACAAAAACCCCTGTCATAGCAGTGATAACATCACCTGCATTATTGCTGCCTATGAGATAAGCATGAGCAGTATGAAACAGTACATGAAGAGCCCTAAAACAGCAGTTGTTTTATTTTTAGCTATGCATACATCAAAATGATGTAATATTATGAAATACTGACATCCATTAAAAAAACAAACAGTGAACATCAGAAAGGCAAATTTTAGTAGTTATTAATAAACCAGTGAAACAACTTTAATTTTGTGAGGAAAAAATCATGTCAAAAGGAAGCACAACGAATAACTATACTTTTGACTAGAAATGAAAAAAAGTAAAATATGGTATGCTATTGTAACATACAGTTAAATGCAATGACAAGAGTGCTTCAAATTTGTTTGACCTCACACTGGGTAGGATAAAAAAAAGCCTATGACTATGACTATGATTAGCCTGTGGCTAATCTAGTAACAAGGGACTGTGGCTAGCTAATTAGCCCTTTCACGAACAAAAGGATAAGGAACAACCTGAATTCCATAAAACGTTTTAATTACAAACATGTCATAGAATTCAGCCTTCACCATGAAAGTAAACTGAAGATGTAATTTCAGTTTCATCCGCATTTCTCCAAAGCATTATTCTTTTTATTACCAGATCACTACCCCTAGAAATCCATGGAATTAGAAATCCAAGAACTTCTGACTTGTCTATGCTACAACCGTATTAGCCCTTTCTTAAGCAGGGTTTTAAACTGTGATGCTTAGCAGGTGTCAAGGTGTGCTACAGTGTTAGGCACATTGCACTTAAACACACAAAAGTACATTTGTCTGATATTGAACTTTTATCCTTAGACTGAGAAAATTAACATAAGGTGCTAACAGACTTGTAGCTGCAGATAAAAATCAGACAACTGAAGCCATCACCACCCAGCTGCTTGCCCCTCTCTGCTGACAAATGTGGTGACTCTCAAAGAAAGGCATCTGATGCACCCCTAAATCAGCTCATGAATCACTGATGCTTTCAGCTGTGTATTCAAGGAAGCACAGACAATTTTACCTGGAAAGAGTTAGATGGCTCGAGAGCTTATTTATATGCACATCTGACATCACCATTTAGGAAGTGGGACAAACGTAACTTAATACCTGGTAACAGTAACAGCTTGAGCCAGATGATTTCTATTACTATGTGGCTGCCAAAACCAATAGCCTCCACTATCGGTTCAGAACAGGCCCTACCAGCACTCATTCGAACACTGTGCAAAGGGCACAGTTTGGGTTTAAGAAGATTACACGTGTTATACCACACATTTCTTATGCAACCTTGTGGACTACTTAGTATATTACTACTTACTATGGATTAGTTCAGACAACTTTAAAAGTTATGTTAACAAGCATAAAACTAATTCATGAAATAACAACTGCAGAGAGAGTGCAGCCAGCTTGTCTTCTCCAGTTCCATCACTTACAATTTCTACTACAGTTTTATCCTATGGAGTCAGTAGTTCCCTAGAAAGTTCCTTCCTTGACCAGAGGTTTTTCCAAACAAGAGGTGCCATGGCCCCACAGGGATGTCTGTAGTCCTGCTGCAGAGGCACAACCTTCATCTGATCAGCCAGGCTGCCCACACAGTAATTAAACTACACAGATGTGGAGGCAAAGCATGAGCTAATTCGGCACAGACCTCTTTATAGACAAATTCAGAAGGGGGCAGGGTAGGGTCTTGTATTTTCCACCTTACGGTGTCAGCAACCCAGAGAGTAATTTGCCCTGGACTATGACACTGGCAAGCGAGGGAGGAGCAGGAAGACAAGCCATCTGGCTTATAATAAGCACCATTACGTTCCAATCTAAATTTCACCCTAACTTTGTCAAATTACATTAGGTGACACTGGCTTTTGTTGTTACTGAGGGATAAAGAGTTGTTTTTTGTTTTAACTGCTTTGTTTTTAATTGCCACAGCCATGATAATAGATTCACTGAAGGAATGATGCTTGAAGAAAAAAATTGGAACCCATGTTTATTCCCACAGATCCTAACTTCTTAGGGCCTTATAAGGATCACACAAACTGTTTTATTTCAATACAACCAGCAAACACACAACTGAAAGATGGCAGAAATTTAAACAGTATTTGAATAGAAATCAATTAAGTTACATATCATCTTTAAACTGCTCTAAAAATACTTTATTTGGATTCAGGTAAAGGATTTATACCTTAGGCTTTCCTTTAATGACATGGAAACCTTTAATCAGGTTTTCTAATATCTCACTATTTTAAGATATATCCCATACATAGATTGGCTTCTTTAATTAAAACCAAACCAAAACCCTAACACAGACTAGGAAACTATATTCATCAAACAAATTAGCAGATAGAGTTAAAATAAAGCTGTGACTCAATTTATTATTAACTAATCTTTAAAAAAATCCATATAAACCCCACTGTTTTATTTTCAATATAGTGATACCATTTATTACTGATAGCCAGAAATGCAGTATTTTCCCTAATAAAAAGGTATTTAAGACATCAATAGTTGTTAAAGTTTGTCATGTACTACACTTATAAAAACCCAAAATGCCCACAACCATAGTTTGAAACAAATAATTCATTACAAACACAGTCAAGTTATTTGATTAAAAAAATCAACAAGCAAACATTTTCTTAATTTGCTGTTCACTGTTAAAAAAATCTTGATATTCTTTGGGCTCAAGCATAAATAAAAACCCAGTTTGCAGAAATCTTATGGAGGACCAACATTTCTTCTTCCCCTCACCTGTGTTTTTTTTTAACTCGCTAAGACTGATGAATGTTGCTGACAGCAAACCAAGCAGATCTAACTGCAGCTGCTATACTGATATTTTCCCCTGGCAAAGCATTACCACTCCCTCTGGTGTCCACCTGACCCTGTGCCAAGCTCTTTCCACACACCAGAAAACAATACTTTCAAGGTGCATAGGTGTGTATACATGAGCAGAATGACATGGGAATGCGCATATAGAGAGATTTCTTCCATGTATACTGACTGAAGCAGCTGAGTTTGGGGTCAGAAGGGCACTGATGCTGGCACAGAGGAGGATATGACTGTAAGAGACAGAAGTTATATCACATTATGCTGCCACAGAAGAGCAGCTCCTGTTACAGTAAGTTACACTTCACAGACTGTCCAGCCTAACACATCCACTGCCATCTTTCTTCCACTCTTACTCTCAGATATGCTGCACCATCCTACTACTGGTATACCAGTAAGGCTCTAACATGTAAACAGTAAACCCCTGTAAACATGTAACAGTAGACCCCACTCACTGAAAACTCTAGCAATACCCTGCCTTTTATTTCCTTCTTGGACTAGTTTTTTTCCTCCCATCAAATTTGATTAATAAACATCAAATCGCAGGAGGTGGGGTAGTATAAAAAAAAGCCAAGGCCAGTAAAAAAATAAGTGGTAGGAGTTCACAGCTAAGCACAGAAGGAAGCTGGAGCTCATTTTTTCACTACTAATGATCCATTAGATTACTTAAGCTGATTTGTGCAACTCTTTCCCAGATAAAGAGTGTTATTTTACTTTCAATTATCTAAAAAGTATCTTCAAATTAAGCATGACAGATGATTTATCTAGAAAACTCTATTGTTCCCTCTCATCATGGCAATGTCAATGATAGGAAGTTTGTTACTGGTTTTCAAGCAGAAAATCCTTAGTGATATGATGGGTACAAGCATTATTTCAAAGACTCCAATTTTATGTGCTGAAAACACCACCATGCAGTCAAAACTAGAAATTATAGCACTTCTTTATATGAACAGTAACATGACATTTAAAATAGCAGATGTGACACTAAAACACATAAATATTCTTGACAATACACTGGTTTTGTACCAAAAGAAAACTGAAGTGGCCCAAGTCTGACCTTACACAAGTATCTTTCTCTTAAGAAGTCACAGTTGAAGTATCTATACAACAAATACATAACCAAATATCTAATCCATTGATCACATACTCTTGGGTTATTGCAGCTGTTGCCAACAATCCCTATAGGCAAGTCAAATTATGATCATTTTCCTATTACACTGAATAGTGCATAGAATGACTACAGTTCCCAGGGAACAGAATTAGGATGACAATAATAAGGTGACAATTGCCTAAATCAGACAAACAACGCAGCTTAAAGTATCTTCCCTGCAGACATGGAAAATAGATCAGGTTTCATCCCATGACTTGCAACTCAAACAATCAGAACTATGCCGTCAGCTGGGCAGCTATATTTTGGCTTGTCCTTCAGATGTGTAAAGAATTTAAATACTCACAATTAGCACCCTATTAACTCATATGGGAAAAGTTCAATCCTACAATACTGTTGCTTGAATCTAGCTATTGACACAAGGCAACAGTGAATTTAGTGAATGAGAAAAAGTGAGGGAAGGTATTTCATTGTAGAGAATTTTTTTTAAAAGTGAGAAAGAAATTTTTTCTAACTGGAATCTGGCGACTGTACATTTCTTTATCATTTAACTGACCTTACCTAATTTTGTCTCAACGGTTAAACACAATGAGATAGCACAATTAAAGAGCCAAATGCACACTGAAAATAAAGTCACCTGTGTTCCTGTAATAGCTGCAGCATAAAAACAGTATTCATATGCAAAATGCAGATACTTAGCTGAAGGCGTTAGAAATCCTTAGAAAAGACTGCACCCTGGTGGAAGACTTGTTAACTTGCTGTAATAGCTACATGGTAAAGTCATGAGGTTTAAGTTTTAATTTAAAATTTAGGTTTTCTAGTAAGAAATTAGTTGCTGCACAAAATGAAAAGCCCTTCAAGCATCTGTTACTTCAGTTCTTAGAATTCTTTGGTGACAATTATTCATGACTTTTCAAAATACTAAGCCAAATATTTAGAAGCATTTTTACATAACTATATACATTTCCATATCCACATCTTGTGACACAGAGTAGGAGGGATAATTCTCTGTAATTCTGTTCCTTAGCCACAGCAGGTTAGTAAACATGAAAACTCCCAACCAAACCAAACAACAACAACAGGAACTAAAAGAATAAAGCCAAGCAGCATACCAAGGGGAGTCACAACAGAAAATATGTTTTTAAAATCTCTGTGAGGAATGCAAATAATGAATCAAGCATTTGTGCCTTCTATTCCTCATATTCCCTTAACATGCTGACTTCTCCCTTTGGTCCAAGTAAAAATCTTTATCACAAGAGTTCAACATATTATAAGTTTTCCTCAAGTTTTACTTCCCAGTAAAAGACCTTCTTCCTTCTGTGCCTACTAGAGAACTGCTAAGTACCTGCAGGTCCCACAGACCCATCTCTCCCAACTAACCAAGCAAGGACCAGCCCGTACTACAACTGGTTCACAAAAATGTGCAACTTGGTATGTGTGAGCTGCTGAAAGCTGTTCCACCTGGAATGCATGCAGTCCGAGCTGTCCCTAACCCTCCCTCCTCACTGCCAACATTTCTAATGTCTATTTTCTCTATATATCTACTAATTTTAAAATCGGTTATTGGAAATGTAGAAGGAAGTTATTTCTTTCTATCAAACATGGCTGAACTTGGTTAACAGGTTCCAAAGCTCTCAGAGAAGACAGACATATATAGTACAATCCCATGAAAACACTCTTCATGAAACTAATATAATTCTACCAAAAATACCTAGGAATTAACAGTAAGACACCCATATCCACACATTACATATGAAAACAGGCAAATAAATACTTGCACTAGCTGCTTGAACTAGTAGTTTACTGGCTCTGCATGTACTGTTAACAAAAGAAATGCATTTATGACAGATGAAACAGACAAGTGGGATGACCAATTCTGAATCTGGGATGAACACATATATGAGCTACCATGACACAGAATTGCAGAAGAAAACAACATTCATAGAGCAGCAGGCTAGAATTAATTTAACTACAGGCTGCCCTAAATTAAAATAAAGTATCTTTTCTAAGACAACAGTTTTATAGATATATACACACACAATATACCACTCCATATTCTGCCCTGACAGCAGGCAATAATGGGAAGAGTAGAATGAGATCATCATGTGCAAGATACTGTTTCAGTTTAACAGCCATATTTTTACATGCAAAATAGCACATGCAAAGAGCAATAGTACATTTACCATTTGTCTTGCAACCATATTTGGCCATTTAAAAAAAAAAAACAAACTTGCTCTTGAATTCAAGGTATAAGCACCTATAAATTTGTTCTGAAGATTACGCTAACTTTAAAAAAGGAAGCACATTTCCAATTAGTATTCCCAGACAGAGCAAGTTCCAACTTCTTGCTTACTAATTATGAAAAGCTTTTCTTAGCCTTGTCTAATTCTTGCACCTTTCAGATTCACCAATGCATGGATCATTATTTGTGACAGTAACAGCAAAAACTCTAATTTATTCAGGTATTACTGATCTTACTTCTGAGATCACTTAAAAATGCTGCTGACATGTCAAACAAGACATAGGGAATTTAGCACCATTAAGAAGTTGCATTAATGACAGTGAAACAGAATTAAGAGTGGTTAATACCATTGCATGCTAATGCAGATACAGACCATATTTACTCTCAGAACTTTACTGGAATGGCAACTCTAACATTTGAAGCATCTCCTTTGGTAAGTTTCAAGTATTAATAAGCCTGTGGTATTCAAACACAAAGAAGGCAAAAAGTAGTCCTCTCTTGCATCAGCTCAGGGTCTCCCCATGCAGCCCGCCTTCTACTTCATGCTGCAAGCTAATTAACACATTAACAGTTCTGTTAAATGCAACCCAGTAGTTCCCTCAATATTGATCTGAGTTCAATATAATGAATAGTCTTTTTTCTTTCCTCAAACTTCTAAGCACATAACACCTATGAACTAAACAATCAACAATGGATTATATTAACATATTATGAGTAAGTTAATACTGTCATACCTTTCACTGTAAGGGAAGCACTGTACTTCAATCAGATAGTGCTATCATACAAGAATATTTATTACTTTCACAGTTATCTTCACTGAGAAATCATAGAATATTCTGACAACAAAAACCAGAAATCAACATATATACTAGAGATTGAAGTGATGATTTTCTGTGAAATATGAAAACATTCCAGACACTGTCAGGGGGTGGGGGGAGCTTTTAGTATCTCCTGAAAGTAGTTGGCTCCCAATGAATGTGCTGAGACGTGAGCCAAAAAAACCCAAGACATCTAGAAAACAGGGCTAGAAATATTTTCCAAAAGGCTATCTTTTCCATCTTCCCAGTATTGCTGCAGGTACTGATCTGAATCAATCTCTTCCTGGAAAAGGTTATTCTAACCTGTTTCAAAAATGCCACTGATGGAGATTCCACCAATTCTCTACAGGGATATGACTGCCCACTGCTTATGTCAGAAAACTTTTAACAATCTTCAATCTAAATTTCACTTGCTCCAACCACTCCTCCCTCTACTTCTCTCTGTCCCACCTCCAACAGACACAAAAGAAGTTTTAGTATTATAGTTGGTCCTTTCACATACTAAAGAACTCTTATCACATCTCTTTTGTCTTCTCTTCTGTAGACCAAACAAAACGTTTTTCCCCCAGTCTTTCCTCAAATTACACTTTCAAGCCTTCTGATAACTTAACAGTAAATGAGTGCAGGTGGATGGGAAGCATAAGGTGAAAAAAGGAAAATACTTCTACCACTCAAAAACATGTAAGAAAAACCTTAGCAACATTTGCAGTGGGGGGAGAACAAACCATACCAAACAAACAAAATAAACAAACCCCACTAAACCAAACAACAGTTTTCTAAAAATTATGAGATAAAGATTACTAAAAAAAGAGAGAAATGCATTTGAAAAAATATTGGTATCAAGATGCACTAGTATGAATACACACACTGCATGTTACTAGACTGTTAAACAAGCAAGACAGGCTAAAAAAGGCATACTCTTATCTTCCCCTTGTTTTCTTGGACCTGTAAGACCACACTCTTATAGTAAATGATTATACAGGATTTTACACTATTAATGAGAATGTGGTACAAGATCTCAAGAAACAGCAAGAAAACCATTAAATAAAGGGGTTTTTTTTAAAGTGTACAGTTAGCATGAATTTAATTTCTCCTGATCCTTCCTGCTGCACTCTTGCAGCAGTCCCTCTGTAGTCAAGGCCACGCTGATAAAGTAAGTGAGATGAGGAAAAAATAGTCAGTAAGAGTAACATCTAACCCCAGTTTACATATGGATTCCTTCAAATGCTTTAGGAAATCACTTACTGTCCCTTTATTTCAAGTAGTATATTGACATTACACATTATGTTTACAAAAGCAATAGATAAAAAGAATCAGATATACCTCCCTGACTACAAAATGGGACAAAATAGTCATCTGAATAGTTCTTGTAAAGTTTCATTTATGCTTCAGAAAACATTTGGAATCTGAAAGCAATACTTTTTTTTATATTATTCTGTTTCATGTATCATATACAAAGAAGTTAAGCTCCATTCAAACAGTTAGAAATAAATGAACAGAATTAAAGGGTTTGTTTAGGCATGTTGCAAATACTCTAAATACCAGGAACTGTCTCAAAAGAAATACATACATTTTAAGACACAGAAACTGAGACATAAAATATTAAGAGAACATTAACTCTGCCCTACTGAGCTCTGTTAAATGCAACAAAATATGAACATTCTGAAGCATGGTTTTTAGCATTTGTAGCCCAATCCATGCTTTAAAAAGATAACTTTCTTTTCTCCTGTAGCATAAAAGGAGTATTTCTTTGTAAACCCATGTATCTGCATTTACTGGCAACAACCCTACTAAGCACCAGCGTTCAGAAGAATCGTAACAGTCATGCTATTTCATCTGGGAATGTACGGCATAGCATACATATACCGTATCTAAAGATTCGGTAATTTGGTAAGATTTGGTAACAGGAAATACAACTTCATCTGTGAAGGAGGACAGACTTCCTACAACCACTGGAATTACACAAAAGTGAATAGCAAAAGCAACATGTAAATTTACTTCTGACGTCAGAGAATGTCACAGTTAACACAACCTTAGCTCTAATCTTTGCCATGTATTTTTTAGTATCATGTATAGTAGCAAGCAGTTCAGGATAACCACAACCTAAATTCTTCAAGGTACAAAAGATTTCAATGTGATTTGGATATATCTCAAGTCTGAATAATTTATCTCATCCACTATTAAATTAATTCAGGTTAGAAACATACTGAAACAGAAGACTACATTTCTCAATCCAATTCTTCATTCATTTCAATTTAAAATAATTAATAAGTTTACTTACAAAAATCCGAGCAGTTTCATAATAGACTCAGAAAGTACTGTATTCTGCACAGGACAGGCAGCATTCACCACTGCTTACATCACTTTCACATATAGACAAATTAAAAGCAAAATAAAAGCCAATGCACAGGTGTTCATGAAAGCAATAAATTCTGAGTTTCCCCACTATCTGGCTCTCTGTTATAAGGGTATTGTACGTTGGGTCCCAAAAAAAAACAAAACAAATGCAGAAATCCTACTTTCAGTGCAAAGCTAAACATAACTTCCGCTTCTGAGTCACAATCAAGGACAGCTACTTATGAGGCTGGTTATACTTCAGGATTTTACTTTATGTTATGCTAAAAAGGAAACAACGCATTAAAAAAAAAGCTGATATATAAAATGTTTTTTTAAAACATTAGGTATTCCAATGCCCCACCAGGAACAGCAGGGGGTAGTATTTCTGTGGTTTTAAACCCATGCCCAAGTCCCATCCTGCATTTTCCCTCCTTACAGGGTACCCTTAAATCCCTCACCTAAATTCCTTTAGTGCTTAACTTCTTCCGGCTGCACTCCTGCCAGGCAGAGTTGTCAATCCTCTTCTGAGCTGGCTAACACAGGTCCTGCAACCTGGTGACCAGCCACCTGGCTGCTCTTCTCCGCTCCCTCTGCCTTACAGATTTTACTAGACTTTTATTTACCACTATTGTGGAAATCATTAGCCTAATAACAGGAAACCTCACAATGATAAATTATATCTTCCTATAAGTACAGGGAACTCACAATCAGCGTAAATTTAAAATTAAAATATTAATTTTTACAGCAGCACAAGTCTGTCCCAATATTTTATGGACTAAAAGAACATTCCCACCATTAGTTTATAGTCTGAACACATCAGAACACATCCAGCACAATGCAGAATATAAGAAATTTTATACATCTCATTTGTAAAATAGTTCTTGAAAATGGCAAAGCTACTTGAACTTTCCCATTGAGACAACACTTTCCTACTTGGGTTATGAATTTAGACCATCAAACTTTTAGTTTTATCTAAACCAGGCTATGTCTCCCCAACACCTACAAAGCTTATTAAATACTCCTCCAGTGAACCTAATTTTACGAAGTGTAACACCAGGCAACTGAGATTATGTGGTTCTTATTTTGTGTTATTTCTTATGCCTCCATGTTTTACTTTTCTTTTTCAGAGTTTACCTTGATACCAACCTTAAACCTCCCCTGCCCTTAAATTCAGATTGCCACAAACAACTGTAGAAAACCTACTATTTTTTCAAATATTTTGTTTGCAATTTTAGGACACATTATCTCAAGCATCACCATAAATAAGACCCAGTACTGTCTTTGATTCCATTAAAGAGCTGGTTCCAAGTTCTTCAACATGATGAATTTAAAAGTATCTGAGAAACAGGACATATTTATTTTCCATTTTTGTGTATTGCATTGTATTTCTAATAACTCACCTACAGAGTCAGTTTAAGGATTTCTTTTTTAAAATACAACAAATAATTTGTGTAAAAATATATGAATACTATTTCAAGGCAATTGGCTGAAGGATGTCCCTCTGATGTTGTCATTTGTTCTAAAAGAAAGTTATACTGATTTCAGAAAAAACCCTTCAGCTTCAAAATTTAAAGCTGAAAACTTAAGAGCAAACTTAATCTTCTAACCAATCTTGCATTTAGTATGCAAAAGTGAAACACAAAAAATCCCCCAAAGCAACCCTGTAATTAACTTAAATCACTATCATAATGTATTATCACTAAAGGGTGACCAACTCTCTGATTCCCTTATAAGTTACTGCATTGTGAAAATGTACCTTGACAAACAAATGAAAATTAGTGCTAAATTATTTTATTTAAGGTCATAGAGGATCTAAAAGAACATTTACAGAGAAAAATTCAGAGTAATAGAGATATTTTATTGGGAAACTGCTATTTAGTCCTCTGATTTCACCCAAGCTATCCTATTCAGGAATTTCAAAATGATGCACATATGCCATATACTACCTTCTCACAATGGCAGTTTCTATCCTGAAGATACAACTGTACTATCAGTTTACTGATTTAAGTGAAAAATTACCCTAAACAATCCACCCTACCATCTTCCATCTCTAAGCAGACTGGAAACTACTTTTTATCTACATATCTTGCAGTTCAATCGTCAACCCAATCTGAGTAGCCAATGACCAGTGACAACATAAGGAAGTTACAGGAATCCATTAAGCAGAGGAACACAACTACACTTTTAAAAACAGAAGGAAACCATATTTCTAGAGGGCAGCTAAACTGTGATCTGCATTGTAGTAGCTTGCACACTGTGAGAATTAAAACATTTCTCACCAATTACCTCCATGACCTCCTTATGATCAATCTACAATCTTGTCCAAAGAAGAAGAAAAGCACAAGAGAAAAACAATCCAAGTCCCACTGGTGGCACACACATGACTAGTGACTACCTTGATGACAACACAAACCTGGCAAATATTTCTACATAATATCAGGTATAATCTTCTAAGCACAGAATAATAGCTTTTGAAGAAACCCCTGAATTTGATCTCATCCACTGCTTGCTCAAAGCAGAGACTTCAGCAGTCTCTGCATAGTCAAGTTTTGTCAGTCTCCAAGGACAGGTTTCTCAGCCTTCTCCACTCACTCCAAGGACCAGTAGTGAAATAAAAGTAGATAGTTTTATGTGTTTCTATCACTATGTATTTAAAAACACATACCTGCTACAAAGATGTATTAAGTTCCTTTTCAGGAAATTAGATGGCTTTTCAAGCACTTTGGACTTGAACACTTAGCAGTTTTTCAAAAATGTATTTTAAACTAATCAACAGGTTAAAAAGAACCTAACCTGCTTTTGTTTATTAGCTTATTTTTAATAATCTTCATGAGAATCTACATATCTACACCAGTTTGAAGAAGGTAAAAACTAGCGAAACAGATGTGCAATATTAAAAGGGAAAAAGGATTTCTATTTTCAACAGAAATAAGTTCTACTGCATTATTTTCTCAGTCAACTGCCAACAAATCCGTATCAGATATTTGACAGAAGCGATCTTACTTACTTGGTTCAAAATCATGTTTTTTTTCGTTTACTTTCTTTCTATTCTAGTCTAGCCCCCAACAAAGAGTAATTCCTTCTTCCTGCTTGGGGATATAATTATGTCCTCATTAGCTCTGAAACGCAGTACAGTAGGAATCTGTTGATTTTTTTGGCAGCATAGGCATACTAAATAAGAATAACCAGATGCTGCTTACATCACTTTCAGATATAGACAAATTAAAAGCAAAACAAAAACCAATGCACAGGTGTTCATGAAAGCAATAAATTCTGAGTTTCCCCACTATCTGGCTCTTGTTATTAGGGGTATTCTACATTGGGTTCTGAAAAAAACATTGTGTGTTCACAGCTCACAGCTACTTCATGCACTCAAATGTACATATCAAATACAAATTATGCAGATAAAACTCCGTAACCATCTGGTCATCTAAAGTATTTAATATAAATTGTAAGTGACCTATTTATTGGTATACAGAATGCTTCCCAGTCTGCATTTTCTTCTTCCTTTTTGTTGTTTTTGATTCAAAGTTCAGGATGGCAGTTCACAGAAGTCCATGTATGGTGTTCTTTTGTTTGCACACCAACAAGTGTACAGCCATTAAGCAGGCTGGTGTTAGAGAAAGGCACAATAGTGTAACTGCTCAGTTATGCTCCAGAAATCAATCGAATTACCAAGGAGGAAAACAAAATAAACTGAAGTTCCAAACGAAAAATGACTTGTCACTTGCAGGAGTGCCTAGTTATAACTAAAACTGACACTTTCATTTTCCGCCATCTTCCAGTTTATGACTTACTAAAACAATAATCACTTCCTGCATTGAGACTGAAACTAGTCCTGGTCCTCCTCATTCCAGAAGGTTTACCTGTTTGTGGTTCTTCTGGAGAAGCACAGATCAAGGAAATCCATTCAGTATTCAGTATTTTTTGCTCTCCAGGCTCTTTAACTACTGAGTTTTCAATCTGGAAGCAAGTCTCTACTTTCATGAATATATTCTTAGGAGGAAAAGAACTCAACTGATTGAAAAAATATAGACTAGGATTTCAGTTTAAAACAAACAAATCAACCCCAACAAACCAAACTTCGTCACATACAATTCGCACACCATTTTCTTGACAGAAGTAGAAACTGCAACTGGTGAGATAAGTAAAGGAGAGCATATAAAAAACATAGGTTAGCCTATTTTTAGTATTGCAGTATTAAGAATTATTGACATTTGAATACATATTGACAACCTGAATACTCATTTTTTTATTTGTCTGAGGGCTATGCTTACCACTAACTTACATAACTTGAAAAGCAAACCGTTTAATACATTAAATCAACTGTGTGCACTAGAAAGCTCATCTCAAATATCCATGCATTTGGAACAGAGATATGAAGTACAAGGGCTATAACAGATAGCCCTGGAATGACCTCGAGGACGATTCCATGTATGGCAGCTCAGTTCAAGTCCCATTGTCTTTGCTTATTCAATTCAAGCTTATTTAATTCTTCCTTTGGAAGAAATTTATTGCTTGTCTTCACAATCCTCTGTACAACAGGTACCTGATCTAATTCAGAACTCTACAAGTAAGTGATAAAATGATCATTACTGGAAGGTGTATCTCTAGCATTATGTACTTTTAGGAAGATGGCTGTAGTTTCACAGTCATAACCATTAGATTCTACATTAAAAGACTGTTACTGAGCAACAGTACAGGTCCATGTGTAGAAATAAACTAAGGGAAGTCTCTCAGTCACCTCTACAGCTACCTGAGGATGAAAAGGAAGATCCTGCCTTCCACTTCCTAGACCTGACAAGAGCCATCTGGCCCTCTCCTACTGCTTGCAGTTGCTGCCCACTTGAAATAAAAGCAGAGAAGAGCAAGGTGAAGGACACAATGTGCAAATGCAGAGGGAAGTCTTGTACCATTGCCTTTATAACCAAGTACTTCTACTATAAATGGGTACTTATAAAAATGTAGCATGTACTAACCATCAGATAAACCATGCAAAATCTAAGTATCTGCTCAGAAAGACAAATTATACATTGAAAGCCAAAGGTTAAAATTTTGCCAGCATATCAGGTTTCAAATCTTTATTTTTTCAGAAAGCTTCATCCAACGCCTGTGAAATTTAGCAGAACTGATTTTAACTGGCTTTGGCTTTAGTTCACAACAGAGTTATGGAACCAAGAATACAAGACCAAGACCTCCAGCCTTATGTCTAAAAAAAACCTGCCAACAGTAAACATGAGCGTAACAGTCTACTCATTTAAAATGATTGAGCATTTTGATGTTTGAGAACATTTTTCAGGCAAAAGCAAGCACATAAAAATTACAAATAACTATAATGAAAATACAAAAAAGCACCACAGATAGAAGTAAATGTTAGTTACTCATTAGTCTGGTTTTTTACAGTGAGTTAGGAAAAAAACACACAGTAATTATTTCTGCCAATTACTGCGGTAGAATTTGTTTCTCCTTTTCTAATTCTCATGAAATAAATGTCTAGTCAAATAACGTAAGTTCCAATCCTGATCTGCTTCCAGATATTTTCTCCATTGTCGATTATTGGCAAATACCTGAAACCACCTAGATGGTTTTGCATTTTCTAGAAATTACTACAGCATAACTGATCCCCTCTATATTATCATACATTCTTTGTGAAGCCTTCCCCTTTCAGTATAACAAACACTGAAAGTCGTGACAAAAAACAGGTAAAGAGCCATGTAGCACTCTGCTACAATAGATCTGGTAACTCCTCGTCTCTTGAGCCCAAGAACCACAAGAGCTGCAGTGGGGATTAGTAAGAGAAATAAACAACAGTTATTATAAATGTTTAAAGATTAAGGTAGTGAGCACTAATTTCATCATGGACATCATCATGATTTCATCATCAGTCTTTTACTGAACCACCATAATTAATAATAAATTCACCTGTAATACTTTTAAGATGTTTCAAAAAAAGAAAAGTCAATTAAAAGAGTGTGACTTATTCCTAAAACAGTATCTCATCTAAGTTGGTATGCAGCCCATTCACTGTCAAATGCAACACGCTTTGGGATTGCACAGTTGCATATACACTTCATATGAAGCATGAAATATATTTCTAAAATCATATTTGATTAAAACCAGAAAAATTACTAAAGGCATGCAAAAGCATGAATAGTTGTAAATGATAAAAATCATAGGACAAGAATCTGTCAGTCATTTTTTCACATAACTAATCATTTTTTATTTTAAGGAAAATATCTGTTGCATAATAATCCTTTCAAAGTAATTTATCCTACCATTTGTGCAAGCTGAAATGCCCAAAAGAGAGCTGTATTTTGTACTTACAAATATATGACAAATGCAAACGTTTTAGTTACCGGCACAGTACTTCAATGCCAGCATACCCAGTATTGCCAGCTCAAACTTCACTGACCTTCTTGCAGAGGACTGAGTGATTTGAAGACACCTCAGCATGTATGACAAGAGGTGCTAGGAAACATTTTACAAGCTCTGCTTGCGTACTAAAGCAGAAATTTGTACAAGCCAGAAGACAGGCAGACTAATAGATATTTCAGTATATATGTCAATTTATACGTACCTAGGCAGATGGAACTACACTACTCTGAGCTACATATGTATGGATGCAGTAATAAGCCATAACAATATTAGTTTGGTTGATACTGAAAGTACAAATAAGACATTTCTGTAGCTATTATTTTTGCTCTAAGAATATGCGACATTGTACTATGTAAACTAACCTTAAATAATGGATACAAACATAACACCATTGTCTGAAACATAAATAGAAACTTCAGAAATAATAGTGCCACTTAGTTTACAAGCAGAATTCCTTAGAGGATCTAAATGGTCTAACAGTTTAAACAGTTTAACCTGCCTAAAATTTCGACTGGTGTACCGCTTACCTGTCAGACTAAGGAACAGCCAAAATTTCTATCTAAAGGACAAATCCCAAAACACTATTTTCAGAGTCTGAATGCTTTGCCTGCTATATGCTCTAAAGTCTGTTCTTCAAATTTGACTTCCACTTTGGAGAAAGAAAAGAACGTCATTAATGTTTATAGATACAACAATATAGAGACATATAAATTTTTCATTTTAACTCTCAGGAAAAGATGTTAACTTTTCAGAAGCACTGTATGTTTTTTTTTCTTGAATGCTTAGTGATCACTGGTAAATGGCTATGACAGCAATACCTTAGTCATTTTCTGAATACAGTATCATTAAATTTTTGCAACTGGCACTTCAGTAAGTGGTTTTTGCCTATTAAATATTTTTAATTGAGATTCTCTAAAGAATCAGAATTAAAAAGTGGTTAGAAAATATAACCATATAACTAGGCAACATTTCATTAAAACTGACATATACCATAATATAAAGTTCACTGAAAGACTAAGTTGTAGATGCTGCAGCAATGCTGTAACATTCACTACATTGAAGTTTAGCCTTCTACAGATCACTTTTTCCCCTTTCAATAATGCCCATATTTAAATGGAATCTGCAATATTAATCTTTGATTTCATCTTTTATCTCATATAAGCAACTATAAATTATAAAAAAAACCCAACTGTTGTAAAACTTCCTTATTTTTCCCTCAGCTGCAGTATTCAAAACCACATCACAACCTAATGAGAAATGGAAGTAATTGAAAAACCACACTTCAATCAGTGTTGGAAACTAAATATAATTGAACAACTAGTTCTACAGGTGTTTCAAGTTTAAAGGATGCTTTGACTTAAAGGTGTGGCCTCACTACCAGAGAAGCATAAAAATTACATACAAGCAGCACTTGTCACGTTATCTAAAATGCGACACCAACACAATCAGACATAGAGTCTATTTGGTTCCATTATTGGCAATTGTGATGGAAACAATTCTTCCCAAAATACACAGGAACAGATTTCTGGATAGTCAAAGAAAAAAACATTAGTTGCATTTATTTCCTCTGTCATAAATTTCCAGTACTGCCTTGCCATTTTCCATTAGTGTGGAAAAAACAAATAGTTTAAATCACAATTAACCTAATTTGCTGCATCCTGAATGATAACTATTTACATATGCAAATTTCATTATGAAGCCTTAAACCAAGAAATTCTCATTGTCTTATTAAAGTAGAATAAGAAAAAATTATTTACTACGGTATACTATGAAGTCTTTTCCAAGATATTGAAACTCTTATATTTCAAAAGTACCATATGTATGAAACTACAACACAGGCTAACTAGATGCTGCTGTACCTCCCTTTTGTAGTTTAGTTATATTTTTCACTGAAGTGCACTATGAAAAAGTAATAATTAGTGTTCGGATTTCTGAGACTAACCTAGTTAATCACCATTACTGCCTACAACTTGACACTGTTTCTAAACCACAAGTTATCATCTCACAATACTAATGTTTAGTGAAAATATATTACACATGCTTATCTTTCCTACTCTCACATAAGAACATAATCCCAAATCACCGTACTGTAATACTCTGCACAGGAACCATTTATGATGCTATCACTAGGGATTGCAGAATTAGATAAGAAGAAAGCAACAGACTAAATCCTAACAAAGATTTTATTATTTTATACTCCTTTTTATAAAACATAATTTAGAAATTATATTCTCCCTACCTTTTTTCCTTACAAAACATCTCCAGAAAGTATTATGTATTTCACAGTACTTATAATGGTGCTTTTATGAAAAGCCCAAGTGTCAGCATGTACTGTGGGTTTTTTCTTCTTTTTTTAAAAGGTGATAATATAGCAAAAAAGATTACTTGTCTTTTCTTCTGTCTTTATTTAAAATTTCATCTTTTATCGGTGCATGTAAATATGGTTATTGGAAAATATACCATTGAACAGCTTACAAAAGGTACATAAACTTCTATTTTTTACCTTTCAGGTCTTCTCATTAAGAATTTTACATTTTTTTACCACATGAAAAAGAGGTGCTAAAAATATTCTTAAAATTATGCTGCAAAACAAACTGTTCTTAGGAGCTCACAGAAGTTCCTAAGCAATTAGATGAATGGGCCCCTATTTCTACCCCCTTATATATTGTATCTACATCAATGCAGAGCATGTCCAGGAACTGTGAAGAGTAATTTAAAAAAAACATCTAAATGTCAAATCAGCTAAATAATTCTGATATCTCCTAAATTCTAAAGGTTTGGGGGTCATGGTAGTCAAGTTTTCTTGTTTTAAATAAAAAACTCCCATTAAATTTCATTTCCTAAAAAGAAGTAAGGAAATTACAAAGCAATGCATTATTATTTTTCCCAGCAGCACTAGAACCTAAGAGGTAAAAAGTCATCAACCCAGAAAACGGTCATGAGCTCATCATCCCACGATAAGTTAGTGAAGATTGAAACCAACTTCCTCCTCTACCTTGTCAAAAGATGGGAAATTTCCGCTGCACTTGCTCAGTTTCCTGTTTTTAAAAGGGAAAAGGGGAAACTGGCACAACTGCAAAAATTTCAGAAGAGGAAGGTCTTCAGAAAGCTCAAACGGCTCCTTCCCACAACACTACTCCTGAGACTCAAACAGAACTTACCATCCTGGCTACAGCATGTTACTCCTTGCTCTTTTCAGTAGCAGAGGTGCCATTCATATTTAGTTATCATTCTGACATGCTGTCAAATTAAAATGAAGAATGCAAATAAAGGAGAAAGAAATGGAAAGGCAGTTTAACTACCTAAAATGCAGACAAATAATAATGCAACAATGGATGAACAGGAGGTACGTCTGTAACTACTGGGCCTTGACCTTGCCAAACTGTACAGCCAAAAGTATTTCTGGAAAGAAAACAATATTGAAATTACTATAATGGAAAAAGTAAGTAAAGAACTGCTAGCAGCCTTTCTACTAGGTTAAGTGTAAGACAACTAACATCTGTCAACAACCATAGGTAATTGAAGTAACAACTCAGAAAAAGAATCCTTATCCTTTTAATTATACAAATTGTCCCTCAAATGAGTGCTTCTGACATTTTTGGAACACAGAAAAATTATTCCTGATTTAAAAAGATTATTTTAAGGGTAGATAAAGTATGGTAAAAATTGTTTTGAATTGTTCCAAATTCTTCTAGTTTAAGTGTTATCTTTAAATGCCAGTAAGAATATTTTCCCCCAACCCTTTACAAAGAACTTCATAGTAAGAGCCACTCTTGCTAAAACTGTATTATTATAAAATTCTGTCATGCTAGCCATAATCTGCAAATAATAATGTAAACATATATTATTAACTTCAGAGATGTTTTTATTTTCACACTATGCAGATCTTTAAATTATTTTTACTTCCTACTACTAGTGTTTGAACTAAAAAGTACATGTTGTAAAATCTTAGTACATATTTAATGTTTCGTAGTAAGCTCATATTCAGAACTATCTGTTTACCAGAATTAAATCTGTTTTATATAATATGCATTTGGTAGTTCTCCAATGTACAAAGCAATATAAGCACATTTTGGACTAATCAAATTACTATTAGGTAGATTTACTACACTACACACTTACATAAAATACAACACTGAAAACTCCTGAAATTAGGAAACCCTGGCACCATTCATTGCCCCACCCAGAGAATATCGCCAATTTTAAAATCTATGGGATGCAGCATTATTTACCTATTTAAGGCAAAAGGCAAACACATTACCAGTCTTTAAATTACAGGTAAAAAAGCACTACATAGTAGCTTAATTGCAATTCCTCCCTATTCTTCCACACAAGTGCTATGCAGATATCATTAGCCTTATATTGGCTATAAAATTTGATACTTCTACTGTCCTTATAGTGTCTGATTAAAAAGTAAATGCACTGAAGTCTCTTTACTATTTCTGAAAGAGGACAACTGATTCCTGTGTGTTCATGAGCAAAACAGAATATTAAAATCAGCCCGAGTGAGCCACTCGAACTACAGGTGAAGTAACTTCTGTATTTTTGAGGTCACTATGTAAAAGTTATTTATCTTAATGTTGCAGTAAATCACTCATTTTTAGAACATTAAAAGAAAAGCAGATTTGCTTGCTTTTTTGTATGTTATGAGCATACTGCTCATTCCAGTGCTGAACTAAGGGACTGAGTATGTGAAAACCAGTACCTCTAGGGAAAGCCTACTAACATATTAAAAAACCTCACATAATCCATTTGGCTAAAACATACATAAAAATGTATAAGAAAGAGTTTGAGGACAAGCTTGTGAGAGGTTGGAGAAAAACTGCCAACTAAAATTTGGAGATAACTGTATCCCTGATTAACCAGGACACTGGCTTCATTTCCGTTTTAGCTACACAAAGATGTAACTACTACCATGAAGAAAGGAAGTTCCTAATAATAATAATAATCTAAACTTCAAAAGCACTTCAACATAATGAGACAGGAGACATTAAAGCATCCTATTTCAAGCTGAGAAGATGCTCCTTTGTGAGTAAAGTTTCTTGGATACATACTTCTAAGACAGAAGCTCCCAGGCACAAAACACCTTAGTGCCAGCTAGTCCACAGTGAAGTTCATCTGTGAAAGTAGTCTTCCACTGCCATCATTTCCTTTTCAGAACTTTAAAAAAAACAAACCCTTAAACTTAATAGAATTTCTTAGGTATGAAATATTACACCTTCTACACAACTGCAGAATACAGCTCCTGACAATATGTTTGGAGTCAACAAATGTTTATTGTAAGTAATGTTTTATTAAAGTGAAAACAAGCTTGCAACCTTCAGAGTGAGAACTAGAGTACAGAGAAATAAACACTTTTTCAACCAAACACTCTTGGTAAGATGTTCTTACCAAAAAATCTTGCCAATCATAGGGAAAGTCAATTTCATCTACTGCAACGCATTACTGAATATGAATATATTCTAAGATTAAGATACATTTGTTCAAGTAAGTGTTTAAGTTCAGACTCAGGACTATGTCACTCCAGTTACATGTCACAGTACACACAACTGGAAAAGGAACATAATGTGACTCCACACAGATTGCACTTAAACCTCAATTACTGAAGAAAAGTTGGGTGCTACACAGAATATCCCCAGAGGCAGCCAACAGCTGAGAACCAGTTTTAAAATTGTAAATCACTAATATAACACAGGAAAAAAGGGTGGAAGACCAACCACTTGCTCAGAAAGATGCCACTTGCTCAGTAACTTAAGTGTTGCTGATAAAAAGCACACCTATCTATTTTTTTGGACAAAGGTGTAGAGGGAAAAACAGTCCTACAGCTCATCTCTTTTCACACTTACATCAACATTTAGTTCTCTCTCTTTAGTTTGTTTTTTATGATGGAGTCTGTAGTTTTTGATTCCTCAATTAATATCCATACTAACACTTGAACATGAGAAAAACACATGACGACTGAGATATAACATAAAGAAAGTAAAGCCACAATGTCAGTCACATCCAGCAATTACTGTTGTTCATTGGCGTGATCCTGCAGCAAATATATACCATGGGATCTTCTTCCCTTCTTCTTCTTACTCTAATGGAGTATGTTCTTACCTTGTATAGCATGAGCTGGATTATTGCCAAGCGCTACAGCTGTGGTCTTTGATCAGCACTTAATAAAGGTCCATGAGAGTAATACATTACATTTTAAAAGTAAAAAGAACGAAAAGAAACTCTGATACATTCTCTGATACACTTTTTTTTTATATATATACCATTTGAACTGCTTAAAACAACCTCAACACACCAAAATAACCAACCAACAAAACAAATCCCAGAAACCTAACTAACTTGGTTACAGGGAAATAAATATAAAACATTACATAAATAATGCTTCAAATATCCTGCTAAATGGTTCCTGGAATTTATCATCTTCTTTTCTGGCACTTCAGTTCCCAGAGTAAGAGATCCACCTATCAAGGATTTGAGCATTTGCAACATCTAATTGAACAGCATTTGTTTTCAAACACTTCTCTATTCCATCTCTGACAAAAGGTCCAAAACTGTACTACGGGTTCTCCCCTTCTCTGTCCTGGGGCAACTATGGTCTGGTATTGTCTCAAACCAGGAGATTCCCTTACTGATGGTAGATTACGAAATTTCCTAACAATTCCACATTTCACACTTGATTTCCTACACTCTAATTTCAACCTTAACTGTTTTTTATTTTATACTGCTCATAATAACCTACACAACTCTAGTGTAATTATTATTAGCCCCATGCTATTTGTACACTTTTTACCAAATAGCCCCATGCTACTAAAATAATTTTCTTTGTGTGCCTTAAATTACACAAGAATTTCTCATGGTCAAGAATGAGGTTTTCAAGCATAATTCACTCTCTTTTGCACTCACCCTACTCCATCTAAATCTACCCATCTCTCCACCTGCAACTTTTGGAATCACCCTTTCCTCGATGAACTCTACTATTTTACTTTCATACTACAATCTATCCTTGTCTCCTTGATTACCAGTACATAATATTCTCTCAATTATTATGCTTTTTGCGTATAAAATCTATATACACACAACACTCTACAGAACAACCTGTGACTACAAAAGCTCTCTATTCTAGGACCAGTCCCAATAAAATGTTCCTACTCAGCTTTCTTGAAAGTACTAGAGGAATAACAACCTCTGTCATCATCATCATATAACTCCACTTTAAAACTCACTAAGACCCTCTGATCTTTCTCTCTCTTCCTTATTTAGTATCTGCATGCATACATACTACTAGGATGTTTTCTGAAAGTTTTACTAATTTAATCAATCATTCTCATCACACTAATGCCAAACCCCCTAATCTCCATTTGTAAAAAAATTCCAAGGAAACAACAAAACTGGTAAGCCCTGACTTAAGTGACAAGATTGTATCTCCTTCAGTAAAAATTAGTTTAAATGGTGTGAAGAACATATATTTGATTAATACATGTATAAATACATGGAGTCCTTTCCTCTATATTCTCTGTATTATTCTTCCTCCTTAGTCTGTAATGGGACTTCCCTGCACAGAAATTTAAAAGACAGTAAACAAAATACCCCTTCTTCACAAAAGATTAACCTCAAGGCCACATAAATAACTTACAAAACTTGATTAAAAGTAAACAAATAAATAAGCAACAGCAGTAATAAAAACTAGTATCTGCTAGTTTTTCTCTCTAGCAGCAATGGAACCCTGATGCAGGTCTCCATGAAAGTAGATCTCTACAATTAAAAACAACACCAGTCCTCACCACTACCACAACCCTAAAAGCAGAGCTTTTATCACTAGCTATAGCCATATCACTACTGGGGCCCAATGCCAGCAGCATCTCAAGCGACAGCAGGACTGTCTGCTTGAAAAGGGATACCACAAGCTGCTATTTAAGATAACAGCAATAATTTCTGATGTACATAAGCAAACAAGAATGATGACCTATGCTCTTTTCGCCCTCCTCTATGCAGTGAGGTAGGACAAGGGGTAGAAAAAGGAGATTATGTACTCCTTTTAAACAATGTGTTGCTTTTATTCTCTGGAAATATCAGTGTGGCTGACGGGTCAAAACAGAGTGGCAAAAAGCACTATTGTAAACACAAATTTGGATTAGCAAAAAAATAGCAATTAATAGCTATTCCAATCCAATTCCAAAGAAATTCCTATCATAGCAGAATCAAAATCTATGCAGCTGGATGACAGTATCTGTCTAATATAGCAGAAATTGCAGAGTTGCATGAAAAATAGTTTGTCTATGCCTTTGACTAATTCACCTGCCCTCTATTCACTTATTGTTTTGATCAGAGCCACTTACATTCCATAACTTGGAGTATTTTTAAACAACAGACACTTTATATATTTTGCTTAGAGACGGCTGAGTTTAAAAGCTGTCTTTCCAAATTGCGTAAGTCTAAGGCCCGGGACAGGCAACAGTTTTGTATCACAGGAGACCAGGAAATGTCATAAAGAAACAGTACTTTGTACCTACTTCTACCTGTGAGATACAAACTTGGTCTCTAAACCTTTGTGTTGGGAGGTATAAAAATATTATTAGAGTTTTGGAATGTTTGCTCCATTAAATCTTCCTCTCTTGTTGAAAATTCATTCTTAACATATATATATAGCATTAGAAGTGGGACAGGAAATCTATGCAATCTATCCCAAACTTAAGCTGATATCCAGATTCATATATGCTCTCTCTAAACACATATACAATAAAATGCATTCACTTCTTATATAATCAACAAACAAAATGAAGTATACATAGACATTACTGATTTTCTCAAAGTGACAATGGCATTTGAAGAAATTCTCACTGTCTCACAATGGTAACTTTCTTAGCTTTCTTAAGTGCAGCAATGTCCATGAAAAACTATTTTCCAAGAATATACTTTTTTCCCTGCAAGCTATTTAAAGAACAGATAAAATCCTTTATTTGATTATATGTGATTTTATGACTTTATGACATTTTAATATAAGGACAGAAATAACATTAATTGTGATGATGGTAGATTTTTTTTAAACCAAAATGAAAAAGGTAAATTCAGTATTAATGAAAAAGTATAAACTAACAGAACAGAAATGAATTCTGCACATGCAGCACTGGTAGTGCAAGCAAAGACACAGAAGAACAACTCTAAGGTTTGTACCAGTAAATCAGAACCTCACTGCAGGAAAGCAGATGGTGCAACTCAGTACTTTACAAATGACAGTCTTCACTCAGCAGCAACCCAGCATCTGGGCAACAAGTCAATTAATAGCCAGTGAACAATTTAAATGAGGGAGTTCGCTATTAAAGAGTAACTTATCAGCATTTTGATTTCGTAACCCCTCCTTTTCCTTCTATAGTATCTACCCCATCCACCCTTCCAAACAGTGTTCTCTCCAAAATTCTCATTCCTGTCTCGTGACCCAGTGCATGAATGCACCCAGCACACTCAACATTCGTATTTCTTCCATTTGCTATTCAACTACCTATGCACAAAAGGTCTCCTCTCCTGCTCTCATTAAAATACCTCCGAACAGCTTGTCTTTCCTCTCTCTTGGCCTACAGGTGACTGAGAAGCAGCAATGTTTTATCTGGCCCAGCTGGCAGCAGAGTTGGCATGTGCCTCCAGCTGGGTACCTGACTATTCAGAGCACAAGTGTCTCCTGCCAGGCCAGCAACCCTGCAGTACCTGTGCACCTTACATCCTCGAAGCTGCACATCAGCTGGCTGCCTGCTCAGGAGATGTGTATCTTTGCAATGGGCAGCTGCTACATCAAGAAATACATGAAATCTCTGAAGCCACAAACCATAGCAAACACTTACCATCTGAGCCAAAAAAGCCTTGAGGAAAAAAGACAAGGGCATCACTTCCCCCTGGTGCCCTTCTATAGTAGAATCTTGTGTTGGGTACCTTTTAAAGACTTATCCAGTAGGGGAATCAGGTCCACAATCCCACATATTTATACAGTTACTGTATGTTATATGACATGTGAACAATGATATTTACCTTGTGTCCATTACACTGTAACTTTCCATCATTATTTCCACAACATTAAAAATGTTTTAGTCGTATTTATCTTGATACTGTGGATACCAGAAATCAACAATACTTGGGATTACACTATACCAGTGAAAACAATACAAGTAAGTAAACTCTTAGGTAAGTTTCTGAAAACTAGATATAATACGAATAGCCTTTTGTTCTTCTTACTTAAGGTATGCAGCTCACTTTCCCCACCAAGGCAAACAAGGTTCTATTAGTTTATGCTATTAGTTTATATAAAGAACAAAACCTGTAACTTTCATAAACCCTTCAAAATGGTAACAACTGCCAAAGTTGCAACATTTCCTTAGATGGAAAGGCCTCCTGAAAACAACTAATAAACAGCATTTACACCTATTTCAGTATCCTAAGCTTTGAACGTATCTTTATTGACTTCACTGGTTTAGTTTCTACCCTTGCTAAGGCAGGTAACACACCTGATCTTTATTACAAGTGAACTGCAGGACTGACACAGGATGCCACCAATTTCAGCCTAACTCCAAAGGGGCACAAATTCTGCCTAAGCAAATCTAGAGGCAATTCATCATGGTCAAAAGTCTACAAACACAGCTCCTACAGCAAACTTACAGAGGCATCAAATCACCATAAAACTAGGAAAATATTTTTGCTTTCTAACAGGCACATATATAGTCACACAGAAAAGTATCAGTACATATAGGAAAGCTGGGAATTTGTTTACTGTTATGTGCAGACCAGTATATCATTTTTAAGTCACCTTTTTCTTTGATCTTAAGAAGCACTTTCTTCAACAGCTGGACTAATCGTATTTACAACAGAATTAAACTGCTTATTAGAAGAATGAATGCTACTACAGAAAAATGAGGTTTACTGGTAATATAAAAATTCTAAGTAGGAAAAACATTGTATTTATCTACCACAAAACCCAACTTTTAGAGGAGTGTAACTATATTTCACTAACAATGGCATATTGATTACAGGACATATTAATGAAACAACACTAAACATGATTACATCATTGGCACCAAGTATTGTATTTTGATTTTCTAACCTTTTACGTTTTTACTATGATACTATATGCATTGATTAACGTAACACCTTTCTAATAAATAAGTTCATGCTACATAAACAGAGAAGCACATGGCATTAAACAGGATAACAAGTTCAGTAAAGTCGTAAGGAAATACAGTAATTTGAAGCGTTTGGGGGGGAAAAAATACCCAAAAACCCTACTTACTAAAAGTGTTGCAAGCTGTATGGTAGTTGGGGCCCTGCATATTCTCCAAATCCAACTACACACAGTATTTCACTACAGGGGTAAGCCTGTGCACATACCTCTGCTCAGAAACAATATTTTCACTAAAAAAAACAAAAACAAACAAAAAAAATTTAAAATTGTATTTCTGTGCCTTAGAATTACAAAAATGACCTTGGAAGAACAAGCGATGTACCCAAAGCTGCAATGTCTGACTAGGTCCTGCAGAGTACCTGAAAACACATTTTTCAGGTGTGTGAAATACCCTTTATACATTAATCTGGATCCTGTGAATGCAGCATGCCCACAGCTGCAGAATTTGTTTTTCAGGTACCACAGAATCTATTAATGTTTTGCTGTAAAATTCAGTATTTTACTGTTGCTAGGCACCTGACATTTAGTGCTTTGTCCTCTTGCCCTTTTACTTGCATACATCCTTTTTTCCTTCAATTCTCTTACAATTAGAAATTAATTTGATTACAGTAAATATCCCATGTGCAGACAGTGGGTACAGGCATCAAGGGGATAAGGAACAGAAAATGAATTATGGCCTGTAGTCAAAAGATTGAAATGATGACGATTAGAAGAGAATGAGAGACAGAAAGACAGAAAGAACTACACAGCCAGGATAAACACTATCGCAACAGTGAATCCCCCCTCAGTCCATAAACAAAGGAAAATGATTTCTCAATGGGCCTAAATGGGTAACACCATGGACGGCAAGACAGTGGAGAACAGATGTCCAGAAAGCAAACTCAAAACCTCTTCAGAAATAACTAATATTAAGATTAATCAATTACCACATTGAATGATGAGTCAGAAATATGTGTATATTGATACAACGGACTAATACTGCCATGGAATTTATTCCCATTTCTCACAGAGAGCACAAGGCTCTACTGTAAAGAATACTCTCTAGAAACTCAATTACAGTTGCACATTCATACTTAAATGAGGCAATTCCTGTTTTTTTCAGGTATTTATAACTGTAGCATTATATGAACATGTACTGTTATAAATTTTAATTTTCCTGGGGTTTCATAGATGGTATTGGGGAGTGAAAAGCAGCCAAGAAACAGCTCCGTAAATCTAGAACATTTCAGAGCTATACTGTCACCCCAAAATTACAGAGGACATCTGTGAATTCTGTAAGATGGCACTGTTTACCTTGCCAGTGCCTGGATTCTACATCATTTCATGGAGGTCATTAGAAAATGGACACTCCTGGCCAAAAAAAATCAGGTAAGGAAAGAACTGTTTCTGAGAGCATTTCCACAAGTTTTTTTCTAATATACAGATTTAAAAAGCAAATGAACACACACACAGTTCTACATCTATCCTACACCATAATAATTATTAATATAGTCAAAACATGCTGGATTTATCTCCAGAGTAAACTATTTTAATTTTAGTGTAATTAAGCCCTTGGGATGTACCCCAAATGGAAAGTTCCCCCAATACATTAGGTTCCAGTAACACAGGTTGTTAATGCACTTCAAAGAAATTGAACAGAGCTAGGCATACGATTTGTTGATCTATGGACCTGAGAATCTCTGCACGTGGTTTATCACGGAAACATAGCAACCCTTGGACTAGGAGGCAGAGGCCAACCAGCAGACGTCACAGCACGTAACAGTAAAGAAACACACACAGCCATAAGTATGGTCAATCTGAACTTCAGCAGCCATGTAAAAAGTCCACCAAACTCTGAGAGAAAAGGTCTCTGAAACAGATTGACTGCCTTCACAAGATTTTTATGTATCTTAAGCAGCTATAAATTGACAAGTAACACTGGAAATTATTCTGAGAGACTAATAATCTGAACAGTTGCTCCCCCCACACCAAGAGAAAATAGTATGAAGACAGTTCACTCTTAGAGACAAATATGCTTCAGTGCATCATTCAACAAAACTACATTCTATTATAACTATTATATGTGATCCCTCTTGCAGTAAAGCTGCCTTGCTACAATTTATCTGGAGTTAAAATAAATGCATGCACATTCAGTTTAAAGATAGGAAAACAAAAAGTGGAGTACTCAGTTCACTACCTAACTGCTTAAAATGTAATTCAGGTCTGGTTAAGATTTGAACTTGTTGCTCCAAAGAGACAGTATTTGAAATGTGATACCTAGCTCACTAATCTAGTACTTCAGGCAAAGCCTAAGCTCACTATTCTGGGTACCATCTTGCTGTTTTATTATCCTTCCTCAAGATAAGCTTCTTTCTTTCAACCATTTCAATATTTCTCTGCTTAGGTATCCCAAGTGTATTTATTCCCTAAGGAATAGAGATTGTTCTTCCTCTCATCTGTGCTGTATTTTCTGTTTCTCAACACCATAGAGGGCAAACAACCTTAAGAATAGTTTTGATTTCCTCATATATTCCTAATTTATATTAATTTTGAAATATTTAAGATATGACATAGAAACATGAAGAGACACAAACCTGCATTAAAGAGCTTAGTCTCACACTTCTCTCTGAGATAGGTAAACAAACATCAGTACAGCCACTTCATAAATATGAATAAAAAGATGGCAAATTATTTAACTAAGGCCATAGAATCAATATGTATCAGACTGGTAACCAGAAATAAGATCATGTGATGGCATCTCCAGCCTATACCCAATCCCCTCTGTGAACTGTGTTGACCTGTAATAATGGGGACCGATACTACAATAACTCCAAGCAGTCCCATTTAAGCTGTAAAACACCACTCCAACACTCAGAAGAAGCACTTTAAAACAAAACACAGCAAAATAAAACACAAACAGCTCATTCTCACGATCTTACATATTTAGTTCTCAGTTCTCTAATTCACAGAACATAACATTAGCACTGTTTGAAAAATAAAACAGGATATCTCAGCTATTGATTAAAGAAGAATTTTAAAAGACAGTAATAACAGCCTTTTTTTATGGATAGTTTAACTAAGGCTCAAAATGAAGAAATTTTCCTGTCAGAATTGGATTCTATAAAAACAATTTTTAACAATTAAAACTGGATTATTATAAAAACAATTGGCTTTAATGTGTTTGGGTTTCATCTTATTTGACATGCACTCTCAAAGTAAAAACCTGAATCTCTGTGTACCTCTGGTACCTCATCTGTAAAAACTAACAAATTGTATTTCTCTATTTCTCTGGGAAAAGTGGCGAAAGGGTTAAGAAAGAAAGAAAAATTAGTATAAAAGTCTTATCTATTGAGGTTTAACTGCAAATAAGCAAGGTAATTAAAGTCTACTAGCAACAGAATAAAATCAAACAAAAAAAACCCAACCAAAACCAAACAACTTTTCTTAGCCCAGGCTTATTCCATCTCACAAGGAAAGAAGTTATACCCTTGCATTCCATATGTATTCTTGATCATAATGTAATCAGCTTAGCATTCATTCAAACTGAAGACATTACAACAGATACTAATAATTTTAATTCATTTAAATACTGTTTCGGTTAAAAAACAGAAAATGGTCTTCAAGTTTCCATCCATTCTTAGAAGACTTAGCAAGTCCTAAAAGTCACCACAGTTATTACACTGTTGCCAGAAACTTACTCTGTAGATTATTAGTTCTGACATATGCCTAGATAAGCTTTCAAGTTAAACAATCAGAATTCTGAATTAAAGCTGAAGAACATTCACCCCTCCCCAAATAAACCAACGTACTTCAGCGTAACAGCAGCAACTTAGGTAACTTCTACAAAAAGCTTGCAGAAAATAATCAGGAAGATATGTTAATGTTCATCACACTAATTTTTCACTTCATTTTCCAGCAGTGAAAAGGAGTTTACCCTCTGAAGGAAAAGCTGAGAAATTTTGATAGAGGCCGAATTCATCTGCACAGTAAACTGGTATCACAATGTAATTCTAACAAAGAACAATTTTAAGGTAGTTATGTCCCCTTGCATCTGCTGCTTACTCCCTTCAGATGAGTCCTAATGCAAATGTTGTATTATAAAACACAACTTCTGTTTTCCTTTGAGCAGATTCCCAGCAGCCCTGACAAGACCACATCCATCCAAATAAGTAACTTCTATTGAGTGACATTCTGAGATTTTAACAACCAACATATTTAATTTCTCTAAATAAAGCTTTATGGCATGAACAGTAACTAGTCTTGATTTACGTTTGCTGTATGATTTAGTACGACTAAAACAAAATTCCCCATCAACTATGTAAAATATTCGCTTCAGACTTTAAAAGAAAGGCCTTAGACACCTGACTGGAACACGCATTACAATTTTTGTCTTGAGGAGGGAAAAGCAAATTTTAAGAAGAAATAATAAAAATGTCATCCATATATTTGTTTCCTGTCTTGCCAGTGACTGCAGGATTTGGGACAAAATTAAGTGCAAAAGATTCCACAACATCAAGTCCATAGGTATGCAAGATGAAAGCTTTCATTATGGTATTATTCAAGGATGGACAAAACCTGTAAGGTCAGCTGGTCTCTTTTTCTATGCCATTCCTGGCTCATTACCTGTTGCAATGTATTGATGTCCTGGCCAGGCTAGTGCCCTGTGTGGGCCTCCCCCTACTCTGATTGGCACACTATTCATACCAGAAGGTATCCAAGTATATCTTGGGGGGTTTTGTGCTGTCTGTTCTGAATTTTCTCCTTCAGTTTTATTTCAGCTTACACATTAACACAAACTCTTCTTTTATTTAAAATTACCTCCCTTTTAACTGTTCAGACTATTCAAAATGCTTGGAAGATATAATTTCCCCTTCTCACACAAACTGTTAATTAAGCCAAGCAATACATATTTATTTATCAAATTAATTTTTTTAAATCAATTAGTCCCTTCAGTTTTCTTAACATTTTGTTGCTCTTCTCTAGGTTTCTGTTAAGTTACCGCACCTGTTGCAAAGGCTCAGAAGTAAAACAGTACTCCAAACACAGTCCCATCATCTTGTACAAAAATCCATCTCCCATTTGTCTAATGTTTGCTCAATGCCACTGTGGATGCAACCTAAACTCGTTCTGTATTTTACAAAGTCTATATATCATATTGCAAACTGGGGCCTGTCCTTCCTGTCAGAAGCATGCACAAATCCCTTTCATATGAAAGGGAGTTGGGTTCACACAACTGACAGGATTATCGAGCCCATGGTATCACTCCTATCCCTTTTTCAGCAATACTGCTTTCCAGGTTATTCCCTCACAATGAATACCTGTTTTGGATTACGGGCCCTCGACTCTTTCAGCCTGCATTTTTCAAACTAAATCTCATTTGTATGTTCCAACAATGTGCCTAATTTCTTTAGATTACCTTTTCTTTTCTGCCATGACTTGTGTTTAACTCTTCTATCATTGCCTGCTAATTCTGCAAGTGTAGTATTTAATCTCTCATAAAGTTAAGCAAAGCAGACACTAAATATACCTAAAATGGCTAAACTTGTATTACTATGTGCATATGTAAGCACTGATGATACTCTTTTAGCACCTAAAACTGCTGTGACTCACCACATCTATTCTTGTTCATGGTCCTTCATCCAATCTTTCATTAAGATGACTATCCATATACATACATAATTTCTTAACAAGAGAGTTTGAGATGTATTTGAATTTCAGAAAATACATAAGATTTTACTATAGCTACAACTTTCTGTTCATTTACTGGGGCCTTGATTCTGCAATCAGATCTTGCAAACAAGCCAATCCTGTACTTCTCCACACTCACTGAACTGTGTGCAGATGCTTGTTGCAGTATCAGATCCTAATTTTAAACACTAAGCAAGAATAACAAAAAACCTCTCTTAAAGTAATTTTTGCTTAGAAAATTCTAGGCTTCTTATTATTGTTTTCCTGACATTTTTGCCATTATATTACTAAGAACAGAATCCCTTTTATCTAGTTGTTAAGCTCATGCTTTTTTTTTTCTTTTCCCCTTTATTTTTTTAAGAAATCAGTACTGTTGTTTAATTTCTTAGAGGCATCTTGAAGATCAAATGACTTATAAATATCTTCAGATCTTTCAAGAACCTCCTCTATTTGTCATCAATAACTACTTCATATGGTTCTGATTTTTAACTGCTCACTGTTTTTCATCCTACTATATATGGAATTTCAGGAAATTCAGCGTAATGGCTTAATAACTTTATGCAACTTCTCATTTATGAACTGACCATTTTCCTCTCTAACTTCCCCTTACTTCCCCAATATTTACAACAGCAAATTTTTATTCACCTTAAACTATTATTATCTAATTACTACTGCCTTTGCCAAAAGCTTACAATATTCATGTGCTGTCCACCTTTCAGGAATTCTCTGCAGAACTAAGACAAACTTAGTTTACCTTACAACTAATTCTTTCATATCATTTATCTTAATGTAGATAAATAACTTTGAAAGACAAACTGATTTTCAGTTCAGTTAGTTCAGTTTAGTTCATTCACACATTCAAGCTTACAAGACCTCTCACTCCCACAATATAGATGAAGATCCACAACAGAAATAAATGTATTGCTTGCACACGCATGAAAACCAGCAGAAGCTTATACCAACACATGAGGTCACATCAGCCCAATTTTTGGTAGGACTACAATGTAACCAACCAATAAGATAAAAAACAGGCTATATTCCACGTTAGTTTTCTTTTTACCTACTGGGTGTTTACCAACAAAAACAAATGTACGTCCACATTACTGACATTTACATGTATTACTCCATACTAAAATATTTTCATTAACATTATAAAATAATTTTTCAAGAAGTATTGAGAAAATGCTTTACTAATTCACCTCAATTGAAATGAAACATACAATTTGCACTACATCCAAAGGAATTACGCTCTCTGTTGCTTTAAAGTCTTACAGAACTACATCAACAAGTACAGTCTATCAATGGTTATCGGTACTGTGGCTTTTGACTGCTCACTAAGAATCACAGTGCATAAATTACTTCACCTGTCAAACAGCTCAAAGCAACAGAGGCACTAAGTTTAAATGGTTCAGACTTTCCCTATTATAAATTACTTCTTCCAGTGAGAGAAAAGGGAGGGCACTGCAAGGTAGAAAGGGTAGATAGTTGAATACATGATAGCCTATCACCTATCATAAAATCTATTGGAATTGTATCACAAGTTTAAACAATTCACTTCTTTAATGAAGCCTAACATAGATTCCCAAAGACACACAGCAAAATTCCAGGACAGTCAAATGAAAGAGTTATTTAACCAAAAATACACACCTCAAGAACTGCCTCAAGAAATACCACAACCCAATGACTATTTAGCAAAACATCCAGTTTGATCAAGCCAACAGGACTACTGGCCTCACACAAATAAATCAATTTTCAAATTTGTTTACATAGTAACCTTAAGTAAAAATAGCAGCATTATTAGTGGCAGCACAGCAAAATGAGCAAGTGGTCCATGTAGCTTGAGATTTTATCTCAGTCAACACACTATGCCAGATGTTCCATAGAAAGAAGCAACTTTCATCACAAACCGTCCCAAATCCAAATCTGCAAACATATTCATGTAGGTGCACATCACTGAATCCCTCTGAATATAACAGGGTCTCCATCTGCCATGCAGATCCCTCACTTTACAGTACACATGACACACGATTGGATAAAAATTGAAATAAAAGTTGATAGGCCTCAATTTGTCTGGCATTGCTTGGAAAGTCATTACAGTAGTGAGGCCAAGATTATAATCATACTTGAGGTTCACAAGACACACTTTTTGTTTTCCAAGGGTAATTGCTCAGCAGTTCATGCAAATCTAGCCTTGTAAGAGACCTCAGATTACGTTCTCCAACATAGACATGCTAGACTTTTTTAACAAATTAATCATTGGAGCATATTTTTCTTTCCCTAGAACCAAATACTGTCCCCCTTACACCTTCTAGGTGAAAGCTAAATGAATGTTAACATAGAGACATGTACATAAAGTCTTATTACTGCACATGGAAGAAGGTGAACTCAGCTGGGAGACAGTTCACATCCAACTTAGATTATGTGTGAAGCAACAGTGAGTAAAGCAGCAATTCAGAAGAAACAAAACCAAACAAAAACCAAAATGATCACTAAAAATCAGTCTACCCCAAAACCAACAACCTTGATAGTTTATTTCAGAATGGCTTAATCAAAGAGATTATGATAAAGACATTTTTATAGATCCTTCATCTTAACCATTTATCAACTTTTCTCCTGAATTCCAAATAAACAAAAACCCTTCAAATTATTTGTATGAAATTAGTTATATATGTATTCAACAACTATATTTTAAATAATGTCAATACCAGTATGCCAATAATAAAATTAATAAATTAATAATACATTTTTGTATGTCTGATTCTAATTTAAAAATAATACCTTATTAAAAATTAATAGTTATTAAAAGGCTAAATTAACACTAATTGTGTTAACTGCCACAGCATATAATGGTTCTTGAAATACACATGAAAACAGAAATGACAAACTTCTAATTCAAAAAGCTAGGACATTCAAACACTTACAAAATATGAAAATAGGAATAAAAGGGTAAAAACAAAAAAACTATAATTTTACAAATTATATGTAAAATCCAGTCAACTAACAAATTACATGGTCCAAAAGAAAAACGCAAGAAGCAAAAAACTGCTTTCCATGATGTGACAAATCTTCAGCAACACTATCTCAATACTATGTAGGAGAGGAGGGAAAAAAAAAAAAAGAGGGAAGGATATCCTAAAGCAAACTTCCCACTTAATTTCTAGGCCTGTCACCAATAATAAACTCTACTAAAGCTATTAACAATGGTAGTTTCTTTTCTTAGCCGGGATCTTAAAGCAATCATATGCCATCACCTAAAAAAGACCCCAAAATTTCAGTAACTACAAATATCTGACTAAGGTTTTCCAGACATCACTGTAACTCAGTAACTGCTCCATGTGCTATGAACTCTATAGCTTCAAGCTGGAAGTCAGTCTAGGACAACCAATAGAAAGTGCACCTGTACAATTACTGCATTTCCTAATTCAGAAGGCCAAACTAGAGACAGTAAAGCTTGTGTGTACTCAGCTCACCAAAACAGAAATACAAAAGCTCATACTTGTTTTGTACATACTGCACATCTATGTTATCATTTACTACAATGAAAAAATATCATATTTATCATTCAGAAACAGAAAATTACATTTCTTAACCAACATACATATAACTTCATTCTAAATAAAATATAAGTATCCATATACATAGCATTTAAACAACTACATACAAATAATTTAAAAATCTTTTCCACAAAGAATCATCACCCAAACTTAATAAAAATTAATTTTTAAAAAGTAATCTAGTAAATGAATAGTGCCATACATAGTAATTTAAAATATTCAACATGAACTCCATGCTACAATAAAAAATAACCTGTATCACAAAAAAAATATGTACTATTTCCAAGGAATGCAATCTTATTTTTAAAGCCTGAAAAAATTTACTAGTTTACAAGTAATAAAAAGATTATTTTGCTCTTTGTACCCTAAAAAGGAAAGAATAATATATGCTGCTAATAATTGATAACAGTATAATTTGTGCAAAACAGTCTGCCTTCCTGCAGATGCATTTTTATTCAACGTCTGACCCCACGAAGCAGTAAACACATTTACATTTATCAATACATTTCATTGCTCCAAATATTAACCTAAGTTTCTATAACTACAATAACATGATCTCTTAGTAACAGTCCTTTAGTACCGTCATTCTACAACAATCAAAAAAAATGGCCTCTGACATATATTGTTTGTGTACTTGGGATCCCTTCAAAGTTTAAGGCTTGCAGATGTAAAATAAAAATAACTACAGAACAGAATCACCTTTAACTGATCACTAGGCCAGACGAGAAAGGAATTACAAGTTTTTTTCTGCTTTATTTTATAGCATTTTAAAAGACTAGGGATATTTTTATTATTGCACACACTGAAAACTAAATATAACCCTGCACTCAAAAATACTACTGCAACAGCTTGATAGCACTCACCGCAAGTAATACTGTTTTAAAGCGAAGGCAGCGTTAGAACAACTTCTGGGAAAGTTAAACTCTTCTACAATTTCTCCCCACTGATTCTTCTCTGATACCTGTCAAAAACAACACACAAGCCAAGATACACAACGTACATATAAACATGTTGCTGACAGCGAACATCACATAAAATTCACAGGCTGTCATGAAGCAAATAGATAAATATATAAAAAGAAACAAACATGAATGTATATGAGATTTAGGATTATATATTTTACTGACAGTCGGTAGTATTCCCCTTCCGGGAATAATCCCGCTTCTCAAGGGTCTTTTACTACATTTATTTTTTTAACATACATATTCTTTTTTTCGGGGGGAACGGCCGGGAGTGGTGGTATTGTTTTGGGGTTTGTTTGTTTTTGTTTTTACTGCCTGGACAATAACCAATCGGGAGTCCCTCTGTCGCCCCCTTTTAAATCCTAACGCGGTCCGTTAAAAACCCAAAGAAGTTTAAAATAATGCAGGGAAGTGCTGGCGGGGGGCGCCCCCTGGGCTGCGGGGCGCGGGGGCGCCTGCCCGGGGGGTCCCCCCAACACAGATCCACAGACACAGAGAGGCCTTTCTTTTGAGGCCTACATTTCTGTCCCCAGCCTTGAAGCCTAAAGATGGCTATTTGATTACACACCGTCTTGGGTGCCCCTTTTGTTATTTTTCCCCGGGAAGGGCTCGGAGGGCAGCGCCCGGCCCCCCCCGGCTGCGAGGATCGTTCCCTAGCCCATGCTCCGTGCCGATTATCGATGTTAAACATGCCCGCTAATTTTGAGTTGCACTAAAACTGCACTCAGACTCTCTCCTCTCTGTCTCTCCCTCTGCAAGAGAGACGCACAGAGCTGCCACCACAGCCGAAAGAAGCCTGCTCTCGCCGCCCAGCAGCTCCCTGCTTCCCCCTCGCCTTCCCGCGGGAGAGGGGCATAGGCGAATGGGTGCTGCGGAGGCGGAGGAGGCAGGAGTGGGGTGCGCGCCGTACCCCCGGGTCCCCCTCCATCGCTCCGCCGACAAGGCCGAGCCACCAACCTGCCTATCTGCTAGCTTCCTCCTTCCACCCCCCACCTTCGCTAACCGGCTTTAAATAGGACGGTTCCCGGCCACCCCGGCTCCCCCCGCCACCCCCGGGGGTCAGAGGAGAGTTTTGGGAAAAGGTTAGTGGGAGGGAAACCCAAATTAAAACTTCCACTCACCTTCCCAAATCCGCCTAAAGTGGTGACTCTGGTATAGAGAGCGTGAAGATCCAGCTCCTTCCCACCCACCACGGGGATCTTCTTAAAAGGAGACCTGCCAAAGGAGATACACACAAAACACCACAACTTGTCAGCTCTGCCCCCTTTTCTCCCCTCGCTGGGGCTGCCGTGTCCTTCAGGGAAGGGGCTGGAAGTTGGATCTGGTCGATTTAAAAGCCTCCCCCCCTCCCGTTCCATCTCCCCATTTTCCTCACCCTCTGCTGTGGTGAAACTGCCGCAGCTCGTCCAGGAAAGCGAGTCCCTTTCTCCGCTGGTCTGCGTGGTTTTTACCCGTCGAATTTGCCATTTTTGTAATAAAAAAAGTTCTCGTAAAAAAAAAACCAAAAAAAAAAAAAAAAAAAAAACCGGCCGACAACAACAACAACAATCTCCGGCTCCTCCTTGTCTTTAAGAGACCCAGGTGCCCGTGCTCGGCCGGGGATCAGCCATGGAGAGGGGCTTGTTTAAAAAAAAGTTTAAAAGGAATAAGGGAGCCCCGAGAGTGTGGTAATTGCAAGTCCTGTCTCCACACAACACACGGGCGAAGAGGCAGGGAGGGAGAGGGGCACCTCTCAGTAATTCCTCCTCCCGCGGCTGCTGCCTCTCTCAGCACCACAAACCCAGCCGATCCAGCCTGCACATGAGACTCAACATGGTGCTGCTGGATCACACAATGAATTGGGTTACTGTTGTGGTGGGGCGGGGGGGGGAGCCGGAGTGAGGTATTGACAGTGTGTGTGTGTTACAGCCGCGGCTCCATGCGATCTCCCTCCCTCGCTCGCTCGCTCCCTCGCTCGCTCCCTTACACACACACACTGTACAGCTACGGCGGCGGCGGCGGTGGCGGCGGCAGCGGGATTCACTTCTCTTCTCGCTCAGACAAAAAGATCTGAGGCCGCCGTGCTTCTGCCTGGACGAGAGCGCGACACAGCGGGCCCCGGAGGCCGGTTCCGGTACTGCAGGAGGCAGCTCCAAAGGCAAAAGCCAGCACAGCCCCAGCAAGCAGTTCCTGGCGGGGAACAATAGGCTCCTCTCG